>CAOKZL010003602.1:0-110720 GCA_948472985.1 Iguana delicatissima
ATATTGATAGCTTGTTTTACTGCCTTCTTGGGTCCTTTAATGTTTGAGAGGTGGCAGGTTAGTGGTGCTAGAAATGATTAAAGTAACAACAACAGTACAGTGGCAGCATCAGTGGCACTTTAGTGGGGTTTGTGTAGGGGTGTGTGTATCAAAGCAGTTTTCAGCAGGACTGTGGCTACTTGATGGAGAGAGGTCATGAGGGATGTTGCTGGCATGGATCTTTCCCACCAACAGTTGGAGCACTTCAGACAGCTTGCTCCGGACACAGAGTCCAGTCCTGTCCACTGCCTTCAGATCTGAGGAGCCTTGGAGGGGTGAGGTGTTTAAGCCATTAATCTCTCAGAAAACCAGGAGGGAGCTTGAGTTAATTAGATGTCTAGGTGTTGTGGCCTATTCATGTGCATCATATATTGCTGGATTATGTTTCTTTGAGGGGCAGGGATCTGGCCCTGCAGTTCATCAGGACTAGGCTGTCAGCATTGGCTTTCTCTGCTAAAGTTCAGGGGCATGAGAATACTACTTGTAATTTTAGAGTACACAAGGCCTGGAAGGGTGGACCAGGGAAAAAGGGAAATTGCTGATGTAGGTTAGAGTCTACAGCTTTTGCAAAGGGCTTAGACTCTGAATACTGGGAGAGGTCATATGTTGCAAATACATGTGTGCATCCTCTTAGGTTGAGAACATTTTGACATTCTAACATTGTTGTTCATTGGCTTTTCAGTTAGTTTTCAGGTGCTGCGACAAGATGATGGGGGCTGACATGTGACAATAGTATGGTTTACTGGCTGGTGCTTCAGGCCCAAAGTTTCCATTCTGGGGCTTCATGGTAGTTGAGCAATGTTGTCACTTGGGAGACGTGGCCTCTAATGGAACAGTTTTTTGTTTCTTCTGTTTGAGGAACACACCAGGCCTGCTCCTCATGTTTTAATCACTCAAATCTGACCAAAAAAGGATGGTGGCAAAGATACAGTTGGGATTATGCTCTGACCTGGCTTTATGCCCTGTTCATACATTATGTGCAGCTCTTGGGGGCTAGACTGGGGTTGTTTTGTTTTGTCACATTAACTTCTGGGCCTTGTAGGTATCAATTTTCGACAGTTGCCATGAAGGCCTTACAATCCTTGGGCCTGCATGGAGTAAAGATGGGCATCCATTCATTTAGGATTGGGGCTGCCTCTACTGCTTCTACTTTGGCCCACAAGACATCCAGTCTATCACCATTGGAAATCTTCCCCTGAAAAGATGTATGTGCATCCTCTCTAATTTTGAGGTTGTTTGCTCAACTAACTTTGTTCCTGTTTGCTTTGTTTCTCTATTGAATTATAGGTGCTGTGTGGCAAGATTTGTGCGGCAGGTCCTGATTTGTGGTCACATCATGATTTTTTGGATGGCACACCAGGCCCAAATTTGCCATGTTGAGTCTCAGCTGGGGATGGGTGAATTAGCCACTGTGGAGTGGCTTGGTAAACAGTGACTGCAGTGGAGATGCCTGTTGCCATTGTGTTTGAGGAGTGCTGTGGGCCTCCACCATATGTTTTGGTCATTCACCTTGGTGGTAATGCCCTAGGCTTGCTGAAGGCCAAGGCCTTGGATCTGCAGGCACTGAATGATTTTCTTGTTATTAAAAGTTGTTGGCCTGTGGTTTCCCTAGTGTATTCCGTAAGTGCATTGATCATGCAAGAAGAATGACAAACAATGAAATATGCAATGCCATGGGCAGAGGATTGGAACAATTTTTATAACATTCCAATATTGTCTTCCAACATCCAGAGCTCTACTGGGTTGATGGAGTGCATCTGTAGGATGAAGGGAATGCATTGTTCCTGGAGGACATGCAACAGGGGGTGAGGGCCATCTTGGACATCCTGGTGGGGGAAAGGGACTAAACAGACACTTGTCCCTTGTCTGCAGCAGGTACTGGGGGAGAATAAGATTTTGGTGTTTTCCTTTTGGCACCCCTTTGGTGTAGGATAGGGCTCTGGAACTCCCTCTTTAGAGCCTTGCATCCCAGAAGGTCAGGGAAGGAAGCTACTCTTGAGGTTCACCTGGTTGATCATCAATACTTATCTGGCAACTCACAATAGTCACTGCTGAGGAGGGTAAAAATTTGATGGTCTCCAAGGAAGACACCAGGGTGTGACTGTGATTGGCACATATCACCAAATCACAACATGAACCAGGGTTGGGGCTTGTGCTATTTGAAGCTAGTCCACCCCTGCTCCTGTCTACTCGGCTCTGATGATAGACCCACCTACCCTCATTGTAGCATTAATTTATCTGGTTGCTTCAGGACTAGATAGGTCTTTTTTCCCCCTTTGCAGGTTTCCCCCCCTTATCCCATACTGTAGTTGATGGCACTGGGACAATTGTCTTGGGGTGGTGTATTAAATAGGGTTTTCTTTGTCAGGTTGTGGAGGAAAATAAGACTAGAATTCACCTCTTGGAACCTCTTTGGTGTAGAATTGGGTTCTGGAACTCCTTCTTTAGGGCCAGACCCAGAGGGTCAGAGAAGGAGGCTACACTTGAGGTTCATCTGGGATTATGGCTTTCACTTGTAGGGCCCTGCGGCTTGGGTGGGAGTTCCCCAGGTTACCTTCCAGTTATGCCAGACTGGGGAGCAACCAAAGCAATTTGCATTCCCCTTGGGAGATGTTTTGCCCAAGGGAAGGCTGAGGGGATTGTCACTTGATGATGTCTGGTCTCAGCTGAACCTGCATCAGGTTATACCCCCAAGTTGCTCCTTTACAGGGCAACACAATTTTAAATAGGTCATATTAAATAAAATGGCCCTTATTATCCAATTTCTGTGTCTGGTTTCTTTATTTCATGGTTGATTATCAAATCTACATAGGTGGCATCTAACCCCAAGTCAAACCAGTGGCATAGCTAATGTAAATAGCACCTAGGGCAAGCATAGGAGTTGATCCCCTTCTTATTACCTCTACTCTCATCCCCCACCTTAGGCAAGTCAGCCTCAGAGGAAGGCAAAGGCACCCCCCCCAACAGATCTTCTCAAGAAAACCCTGTGATAGGGTCAACTTTGGGTCACCATCAGTTGGAAATGTGCCTGGAGCATTACCATTTTGGCCCAGGTTTACGGGTCCTCACTTTCTCACTCCCCCAACCCCCTTTCAGGATCTGTGGAAGTGATTATTGGGAGGAGACTGGAGGAAGGAAAGAGCTCCCAGCTGTCTTCAAAGGTGCTGGTTTCCAAATGTACTCCCCCTCCTCTGGCGATTTTGGCCAACAGGTCAGGTTTCAGCCGGTAACCTGAGGTCCTTTGCTCTTTGCTTTGCTTTCTTTTCTCTCCCTCCTCCATCTCAGCATGCTCTCTGCTGAGAAAACCTCTCCTATTCTTTCTGACCTCAAGCTCCCAAATCTGTCACTCAGAAGCATCAGCATCTGCAAAGCAGGGGAATAGTGTTGGGGGATCCCACTTTCCTTCTCCCCCCTTTAGCCCCCTTTCTGGAAGGTGATGGCAGGAGGGTTGTTTCCAAGAAGCTATCCCTTTCCTCCAAGTCTCCCGATCCAGGGGAGTTGGGAAGATGTGGAGCATCCCTACTTTCCTGGGGGGTGGACTTGGGGAGGAGGGCTTCTAGGAGATATCTGAGGCTGCTGCACTGCAAAGGGGAGAGATCCAAAGCTGAATGGCACAAGAATGGGAGGAGGAGAGGGATCTGCAGAGAGTTGACTCTCTCTCTCTCTGTCACACATACACACTCAACTACTGGGACTCATGTGGTCACTCAACCTGCACATCCAGCAACCCAACAAGCAACAGGAAGGTGCCACTCAAGGCAGCTCGTCACCCAGTCATCCCATCTCCTCTCTGAGATGCCATACCAGACCAGGGCTCAGGAGGACTCAAAAAGGGGTTAAACCCCAAGGAGTGACTCACTCCCTGCTTCTCTTTCTCTCTCACATACACACTGTTTTCACACTCTCTTCTGTGGGGGGGGACCGTGTGGACTCTCGGAGTCTTCTTGGTAAGATCGAAGGGAGGCGGGGGGTTGTTCTTGCCAATACAGCACCTGGCTGGTGCCTCTGAAGTGGTTAATGGGATGAGACACAGCAGTAGTGCTCCCTCTCTTCTTTCCTCCTCCCTCCATGTGGCACCTGTCTTCTCAGATCCTAATTTTTGAACACCGGGTTGTGGCGGGGAGGCCAAAGCTGTCTCTCCTCCTGAGACAGCCAGGCTCATGTCCCTCAGCTAAACCTGGCACAGCGCTGGGACAGAGGGATGGGTGTGGGAGATGAGGAGGGGGCGGCGGCGGCAACTCTGGCTTGGGGGAAAGTAAAGTGGCAGCGGCAGTGCCTCTGAGGCCCGGCTGAGGCAGATGGGGGAGCCACCGTCATGCTCACAGCCATTGTGGGGGAAGGCTGCTTGTAGACCTGCTGCTGCTGGCTGGCTGGCATGGCTTTTTGCACACACCCCCGGCATTGGTGCCCAGGGCAAGTGCCCTGTTTGCCCCACCCTAGATACGCTTCTGGTGTCAAATATTAAAAATAAATGAGAGTGGAAATAACAAATGTTAGAAAGAAACTTTTTATTATGATAACTATGATAGATATTATGATATTGTGGCAGTGTAGCCTAGCAAAAAAAATTCTGGGAAAAGATTCATGACACAATTGCAATCACACAAGAACCAAATACTACCCATGATTTCAGCAGCAAGATTAACTTTTGCACAGAAGTGGAAAGAAGCAAGTATTCTCATTGTCAAAGACTAGCTGATTAACTTATATGAATTGGTAGAACAAGATAAATTAACAACTTTGCTATTGAAAAAATAGTATTCAAAGATTTAAAGAAGACTGGAAGATATTTTCACCTTTACCGCAAACTAGATGGGGAAAATTAACAACTGTATGGTTTCAAGACTAAATTACAAGAAATAAATAACAATTATGGGCATATTGAAATTGAAACATTTTATTGTAGATAGAAGGAAATAAGCATTTCAAAAGATAGAAGGTTCCTAACACCAAGGGAGAAAGAAGTCATTATTTTTCCTTTTTGATTTATGTTTCTCCCATTTATTATTTGGCCGATATTCATATTTTGTTTATATGTACTTATGTTGCTTATGGAAAACAAAATCAAATGTAATAGCTGTCATTGTATTATTTTTTGAATTTTGAATAATTTGAAATATAAAATTTTAAAAAATGATGGAAAAGTGGTTTGTTTGTTTTTTTGGGTGCAGAAAAAAAAACTTTGGTAATATGAATTGGTCACTTATGAATGAAGTTTTTGAACAAGATGAATTTTGGCCAAAACTTTATTATATAGGTCAAAGCAATATATTCATTGCAGAAGGCACAGATCTTGATTAATGGTGATTGCTTTTTATATATAAAGAGGGATCAGACAAGATTATCCCCTATCACTGCTACTTTTTATATTAATTATAGAAGTACTTCATAGAAATACTTTAAGAAAGAGTGAGGCCCTTTCTATGTGATGCACCCAACCTGCCATGGGGACAAGAGAAGGATGGGGCTGGCACAATGCTTATGTACGATGTTGTCTCAGATCCATCCTTCTCCTGCATCATGCCGCAATAGCCAGCGATTGTGCTGCCCTCCCACCGTACACCCACACTTAACTTTGCTGTGGAGATCTTGGAAGCACAATGGCTGTGTTTCCTTCCCAGTGTAGCCTGGGACAGTACTTGGCTGTGCTGCGGCAGGAAGAGGCATGGCCATTGCGCTTCCTGGTTCCTACAGGCAGCTGGTGAGGAGGGGAGCACTCCATCGCACTCCTCTCCTGGGAGAGCTGCTTCCAACATCATCATTGGCTGCTGCCAGGACAGAGGTAAGCTGTGGAAAGGGCCTGAGACATGTGGATTGTTCATTTGAGAGAAGAGAATTTCGTTTTGGGGTTTTGAAGGTTCGTAGCTTGAACTTACAATAGCAGAACTATTTACACAATTTTATAATGTTGAGGATGTATATATTCTAGCACATCTTATCAGCTGGGGGGGTGGAAGTCATTTATATACCCTTTCAGACCCTTTTTTCTATTAGATTATTTTTGTGTTTTGTCATCTTAGAATACGTTATTATTGTCAGCTTTGTTTTGTTAGTATTATGTATTCCCTTATGTACTCCCAGTATACATTGTTTTAATAACAGTATTTATTTATTTTATTTAAAAAAAAGATTTTTGTCATATTGGTAGAAACACATGTCTAAACGCTGGATCTATTTTTATGCCATTGCAAAAAAAATTGGAATTAATTTTGAATGCCTTTTTACATGATGACTTTAATTTAGAAAACATGGCAAAAATCTCTCATGCCATCATCATCATAATTCATTCTTTTTCTTAAATGGGGGGGGGTAATTTCTATGCTAGATGTGGACAGAAAACATGATTTCTACTTTAAACCAATTATTAGGCTTGATGGTGAGTTTATGTCCTTTTCAACTTTGAAATATTAATTTAATCTACCCTAAGCAGCCAAATAGCAGTTCTTACAGTTACATGTGCTAAACTGAAGATTTAGCCCTGCAGTTCTTAGCACTTCTGAGGCTCCTTTAATATCAGAACCACTGACTGAGGCTGATTGAGTACCTAAGCCAATGGTCTATCTATATTTTTTTTATTATTTTTCTGTGCCTTCAAGTTATTTCCAACTTATGACAACCCTAAGATAAACCTATCACAGGAGTTTCTGGGGCTGAGAGTGTGTGATGCGCTGAAGGTCAACCAGTGGGTTTCCACGGCCAAGCAAGGAATTGAACCCTGCTTTCCAGGGTTGTATTCTATTGCCAAACCACCACACTACACTGGCTCTGTTAAACTTCCCCCACAAAAATAGATATGCAAAATTTACAGCAGAAATGGAACAAGTGTTTTTATATGCATGTTATTTTAAGATGCACTGGTTTTGTTATAAACTTTTTGCTAGCACGTAGTTTAGACATATAGTTGGGAACAGGGAATGTTCAGCTTCGCTGAGAGATATCACAAATGAACAGCAAGTGTCAAGGTCAAAAGGTTGTCATAGTAACAGACAGCAGATCTCAAAGCCCGGGCTGGTTTGTAACCTGGAAGTGAGCCATATACGGCTTTGAAAGTCATCACCAGCACTTTAAATTGTGCCAGGAAATGGACTGGCAGCCAGTGGAGCTGTTACAACTGGGGAGTTGTGTGATCCCTGTAGTGATTCCCTCCAGTTAACAATCTGGCTGTGGCTCTTTGGACCTATCGAAGTTTACAAACACTGTTCAAAGGTAGTTCTGTTACCCCAAAACGTGGGTGCCACAAGGGCCACCCTGTGATGCCAGTACCTCTATGCAAAAGTGAGGAATAATTAGCTCAAAGAGAAGGCTTGTGAGCAGGGGGTAACTTAACAAGACCTTTTTACCAATGTTTATGGGCTCACACAGGAAAAGAACCAGCCAGAGATTCAAAAGTAAGCTAAAAATGTGTTTTTTAATTGGGGGGAATTCACTCATGCATGTACCCAAAATACAAACAGTCAAACATTCACACAAGAGCTAACTGAAGGAGAAAAGGATGGAAAATTATGTATAGAGAGGCTGAGGGTTTGGGGGCTTATAATTACCAGTCCAAAAGAGTAGTGAAGAAGTTGAAATGTGGCTTAGACTTCTAAGGGTAGATGGATCAGAATTCAAAGTGACATAGTGGGGTCCAGCATTTCATCTGACTGCAACTGACTTATCAAAACCAACTTTTATATACTCTATTTCACTCCCTGAAGAGGTGTGAATTAATTGGTCTCCCAGCCTAGTGGACAATGAGAGTTGAAGCACAGACAATGGGCTATCAACTCACTAATGTTCACAGTGTTTAGGTGACAAAGACATGATGTGTGTTGTAATAGCTGTCTATTGTGGGTGCTACAAGGCAAGAGGAAGGAGTCCAGGTGCACAGGGGATGGGTATCTGTCAATCAGTGTCCTGGTGGGCTTCTCACAATTGCAGTTCTCTGAAAAAACTCCAGCTTCTACTTAAGTCTTATTATCCACAGGAACAGCATCTATTTGTCTGACAAATGACTCAGTCTTACCTGGAGATAGTTTTGGGCTGACCTGCCTTTCACAGTCAGAATTTCCCGCTGTCAGTTTCACCTCTCCATCACCTCTCAGGTTTGATTTTGATATCAGAGCCAATTAATAGAGTTGTCAATCCAATATGGTGCCAATTAGGTATGGTGCCCATCTAAACCATACTGATATCAGGGACCCCCAAAGCCGAGGCTTTATAGCTCCACGTAAAGCACATTATAGTAATCCAACCAGGATGTGACCAAGGCATGTGTCACTGTAGCCAGACCTGATATCTCAAGGAACAGGTGCAGCTGGTACACAAGCCTTAACTGGGCAAATGTACTCCTGGCTACATGTGGACTTCCAGGGTCAGAGTTGAATTCAAGAACAGCCCCAAGCTATGAACCCGTGTCTTCAGGGGGAGTGTAACATCACATAACAAAGGTTGAATCCCCATTCCATGATCTGCCTTTCAACTGACCAGGAGCACCTCCTCTTGTCTGGATTAAGTTTCAGTTTGTTCACCTTCATCTAGTTCATTACTGATGGCAAGCATTGGTTTAGTACTAAAACAGCTTCCTTGGCTTTAGTGGAAAGAAGTAATAAAGTTGTGTGATCTGCATACTGATGGTACTGAACCCCAAACCTCCAGACCTCAGCAGTTTCATGTAGATGTTAAATAGCATGGGAGACAGAAGCAAGCCCTAAGAATCCCACAAGGCAAAGGCCAGGCAGTCAAAAAGGTCAAAAGGAGTTTCTTATATTTTGGTAACCACAACATCTTTTTAATAAAGGCTTGTCTAAATCAGCTAACTGTTGGAGGTGCAATACTGTTAATGCTTCTCTGTTGTTGTTGACTGGCTTAAGTCAGCCTCAACGTGTGGTGACCCTATGGGATGAGAGACCTCCAAAACACTGTTATTGGCTGCTCTGCTCAGGTCATGCAGATACCTGTCTTCACTGAATCAGCCTATCCATCTGTAATGCAGTCTTCCTCTTTTCCTACTGCTGTCTACCTTACCAAGCATTATTGTCTTTTCTAGTGAATCAGGTCTTCTCATGATATGACCAAGGTACCACAGCATCAGTTTAGGCATCTTAGCTTCCAAAGAGAGTTCAGGCTTGATTTGCTCTAGGACCCATTCATTTGACTTTTTAGCAGCCCAGGGTATCCATAGAGGTACCCAGCTCCACATTTCAAATGAGTTAATTTTCTTCCTAGCAGCTTTCTTCACTGTCCAGCTTTCACAAGACTTTCTGCCTTGACTTTCTTTAGTAACCATTCCAAGTCTTTGCCGTTTTCTCCTAGTAGTATGGTGTCATCTGAATATCTTAAATTATTGATGTTCCTTCCTCCAATTTTCATACCTTCTCCCTCCAAGTCTAATCTAGACACTTTCAGGCTGCACAATAAACAACCAGGGTGATAAAATGAAGCCTTGCCAATCCCCTTTCCAATTGGAAATAATTCCCTTTCACCTTATTCTGTTCTAACAGTAGCCTCTTGTCCTGAGTACAGGACAATCAAATGTTGTGGCACTCCCATTTCTTTAAGAGCAACTGATAGTTTTCCATGAGCTATACAAACAAACCAGCTCTATTGGGATGCCATATGTTGCCATATGTTGGTCCCAAGTGCTCTGAGTACAGTTTTCACTTCACTTTCTAAAACTGGTGATTCATCTTCATGTCAGAGAGGCCACCAAGTTAGATAGGGGCCACTCTGGTAGTTAGACTGCTTAGCTGCTCTGTTGCCACATTGCTTTGATCGCTTTGCTGTTTGAGTAGTGAGAGGGTATGCAGGCCAGAGGCTGGGAACCAAGGTTATTTTAGAGAGTTGATACAGCCTAGTTTTGTGTGGGAAAGAATATGAATGTGAAACCTCTGGGAGGGGGATTGGGAGTTCTTAAAACCAAAACCTGTGCTTTATCTTCAGTTCTGGCAAAAGAAATGTTTCTGTGCTACATTTAATCTCTAATAAAACCTTTATAGATTCATCCACAAAGCCTGGTTATTGAGTTAGATTAGGACATTACCCTTCATATGGTTCTTCCTTGAATTACTCTATCAACCTTTCATCTCCTTTATATAGTTCTTCCATATAGTGTGCCCATCATCTTTTCATTTTTCCTTATTCATGTAATGTGCTTCCCTGCTGTATTCCCACTCTTGGTTTAAATTTCCTTTTGATTTCTCAGAACTTGTAGAAAAGGCCTCTTGTTCTTCCCTTTTTGTCATCATGTTCTGCTTCTCCGCATTGGTTATTATAGTAGTGTTTCTTGACCCACCACACAAGTCGTTGAACAGTTACATTCAGGGTTCTGACTCTATTGCTCTCACCTTTTATTTTTGCTTCCCATCTGTCCTTAACTGCTTGAAGAGTTCTTCAGACTCCCACTTAATAGTGCAAATCTATTTTTCATATTATTTGAAATTCTATAGGGATGTTCAAGTTGTATTTTGCCATGATGGATGGTTTAGTGTTTTTCTTTAGCTTTACTCTAACTTTTGCTATTGGTAGTTCATGGTCTGTGCCATAATCTGCTCCTCTTTTTACTTTTGCAGACAGAATGGAGCTTCTCCATCTTCTGCTTCCAATTATGTAGCCTATTTGATTTCTACATTGGTCATCAGGTGATGTCCATGTATACAGTTGCTTCTTGAGTTCCTTGAAGAAAGTGTTGGCAATGAACAAATGCTGGCCTCACAGAATTCAATCAGTTGCTCTCCTTCTTCATTTCTTGATTCTAGGCCAAGTTTTTGTACAGTCTCTGATTCTGCTATGTTTCCTTCTTTTGCATTCCAATTGCCTATGATTAGTAAGAAGTTAGTTTTGTTTTGGTGTGCGATCAATTTCTTCTTGGAGTCCTGCATAGCATCTTTCAATTTCTTCTTCTTCTCCCTCTGTAGTTGCAGCATAAACTTGGATTATGGTTATATTGAGGGGTTTTCCCTGAAGTCTTATTGACTTGATTCAGTCAGACTTTGCATTGTATCCTTTGACTGCTTACACTATATCTCTCCTCACCATAAATGCCTTCTTAGATTTTCACTTTCTGAGTAAAACACTGTGTAATTATCTGACTCAAAATGTCCCATTCCTGTCTGCTTTAACTTGCTCACACCAAGTGTTGCAATGTTTATACACTCCATTTCTTGTTTTACTATGTCTTTACTTCCCCTGATTCATGCTTCTCACATTCAATGTTCCTTTAATATATGCTGTACAGTTTTGGACCTTCCTTTTGCCTCTGAGCATGTCAACAGTTGAATGTCCTTTTGGCTTGAGTCCAGTTGCATTATTAGCCACAGTGCTACTTGTAATTGTCATCTTCTCTTCCCCAGCAGTTCATTGAGTACCCTTGACCTGGGAGCTTCATCTTCTGGCACTATCACTTGTTTCATTTTGGATTGTCTCATCTTAGGGTTTTCATGGTAAAAAACATTCAGAAGAGTTTACCATTCCTCCTTCTGTACAGTACTTACAGGAGTTAGTTATGGTGCCACTGTTTTTATCTTGAAAGATCCTCCATCAGTGTCACACACACCCCCGCCCACAACACACTACTGCTGCTGACCGGTAGTTGTTTGGCATATTTAGTCTGGTTCCTCAGTGTTACGTGCGGAAAAACCACCACCCATCAGTGACGAGTGCAAAAGGAGCATCCAAGCCTCGCGCTCAAGGCCTGCCCAGCCTGACACCTCTTTGTGTTCAGGTCTGAACAGCCAAGGAGATCTCTGAATCAAGCCAGGGCCATGACAAACGGGTCTGCCTCAGTTCTCCCTTTCTGAGAACGCAGTCCCTTCCTCACTCTTGTCCCCCCTTGGCTTCTTCCTTTCAGGACTCTCCTCCTTTACTGCCTTCCCTAAATCTGCCCTTCTTCCAGATGTAAGGATCAGCAGTGATTTATATTTTCCAGGACTGTGGTACTGTTGGCAGTAAGGTCAAGATGATATTATTGGTAACATGTATATTCCAGGATTCAAAATAAGACTCTGTAACACTGTTTTAAGGAACACAGAACTTCAAACATTTATTGTAACACTGCCTTATATCTAAATGTTTATAAACAGCACACCATTCTTCTCTCTCTCTCTTTCAATTCATTTACTATCTCTCTTACATCTAATTTCTCAGTTCTGTCTCCCACAGAGCTCTTCAAATCTCCAACCTCTCCCAGACGCACCACAAATCACACTTCTCCTTCAATTACTCCCCAGGCAGTTAAAATCCGTTATTTTCCTCTTTCCACCAGCCCCTCCCCGGGCTATCCAAGGTTCCATTTCACCAGCCAATCAGTTTAAACACTTTCAGTTGCCAAGGAGCCTCTGTTGTCAAGACCCCCTCCCATCAGGTTCGTCACACTCAGTGAAAGCCTCTCTGGTGTGGGAGATTCTACCAAAAGTGCTTCTGCTGTCAGCATAGCTTCTTGTCTCACAGGGGTATGCAGTCCCCCACCAGAGAAAGATAGTGCCATTGGTAGACAATGCTTCTCTAACCCATATGTTTTGGAAATATCCTGTAGTTGCCTCATCCTGGGAAGAAGTAATTATATGAATAAATTTAGTACTAGAAAGATCTCTAGTATTTAGTGATGTACATATTCTTTTGGATTATTTAATCAGGTCTTGGAACTTAACATGTAGTCAGTGGAAATGAGTCTTTTGTACCCTCTTGACTGCTAAAAGACTGATACTCCAGTTCTGGAAAGATAACACATCCTTATCTGTGGTCTAGTGGATAGAAAATGGAACAATGCTTGCAACATTTGAGAGAGTGATATATTGATGCAATTTACAAATGGATTTATATTTAAATATTTTGTCTGCTTTTATTGATATTTATGAGTAATGATCCCTCATTTAATATCTTTATTCCTTATTTTATATTATTAGAGTATCATAATATGTGACTAAGTGCCTTATATTGTAATTTTAGTTTGTATAATCATTAAGGAAAAAAATTAAAAATCAAAATAACCCCTTTTCTCTTCCATCAGTTTCTTTGCAATAATGACCAGCTTCAAAACCTTCAAGCTGTGTTTGTTGGTTTATTATGCCATGAGAATGGGAAACAGAGCAGGTTACAGTTCAGTGATTTCAGATCCTACAAGTTGTTTAGTTTATATCTTGAAAGCAAATTTTGGAACAGAACTAGAGGGCTGGCTAGTCTTTGGGGAGATAATTTTATAAATGGAAACAATTTGAAAGGGCTTACTGCAAGTTTATTTATTTTTTTTATTTATAGCCTTTCCTCCCAACAGTGGGATTCAAGGCAGCTAACAACTTTAAAACAGAAGAAATTAAAGGATTCATAGAAGTATAAATATAAAAACTAAAAAAACCCCACCATTTATAACATTAAAACATTACATGTTAAAAATATTAATATTACATTTGTTAAAATTATTAAAATACATTAATATCTCCTGGTCTCTCATCATAAGGAAAGCAAGGATGGGCCATCGTGGCCTCTATAGGGAAAGGAAGATACAAAGTCTGGGAGCAGCCAGCAAGAAGGTCCTCTCTCTTCTTCCCACCAAACATGCCTGGAAGTTAGATATAACATCTTGATCTTGGGAACATAGCCACATTTCTCCAGGAATAAAAAGCAATATGAGAGATTGATCTAGGTATCTCTGTTAAAGTAAATGTCCATACCAAAATTTGTAAAATGTTGCTCATTGCTTTATCATTTGCTAAACCAAGAGAACACAATTTTAAACTTATGAACTGATGATACTTCTCATCTGTCAAGCTAAGTTATATCAATAAGATAATTCCATCTTAGTGCTTGAAATGTAGGCAAAATGGGGGAACTATATCCATATGTGATGGGTTTTGCCTTTTAATACTTAAGTTCTGATGTGAGTTATTCACCATAATGGTTTTCTTCTTTAGGTCTTCTGGCTCTATTTATAGAAGTCTATTTATAGAAGTTCCTGTTGAATAAGGATCTGATCAATTGTAGTAGCCAAACAACAAGATCGATCATTGCCTTGTTCATTTCAGTATGGAAAGACAAACTCAAGTCCCTAGCACAAATGGAAAAATTAACTTAATATGTGCACTCCTTAGGAAATGAAGTCACATAATGATAAACTTTATGCAAGTTTTATGATACCCATTTATTTCACATGCAAGTAGAAAGCCAGTTGAGTTTCACATCCCAGCTTCCCACATGTAATCTGATACAATTTGGTTTTTGTGTTTATATAATATAAAAAAAGGAAAAGGAAAAAAAACCTATATGTACTTCTGCACATACATAAACATACTCCATTTAGCCACAAACAGTGGTAGCTGATTTTTAGGCAAATTAGTGCATTTGTTTCATAGAACTCTGAGAGGTAGAGGGGTAAGAAAACATTTATTCATCTCTTTTCTGTTATATTAACAGATGTTAATAAGGGCAAACACAGTCAGCCTGACTGAATGGCAATCTGAGCTACAATTACCAGCAAGTAAATGCTGTTGAATTTAGAGGAATTTACTTCTAGGAGAGAGAGAGAGAGAGAGAGAGAGAGAGAGAGAGAGAGATTTATTTTATATCCCACCTTTCTCCCTACGTAGGATCCAAAAAATCCTACAGTTTTTGAAAAACAGGGTATGGTTAAAATATTATTTGTGCAAATGTTAAAAAATAAGTAGCAGTTTGATTAAAAGCAAAAGATTAAAGCAGTATAAAAATACATATAATAAAAAGGATAAGAAAACCACAACCCACCACAAACCCTTTCTGTTACATAAATTTTCCATCCAAGACCTGCCTGAGTAAGAAGGTATGAACTTGCTGATAAAAGGAAAGGAGAGGGGCCAAACAAACCCCCCACTGGAGGGAATTCCACAATTTGTGAGACAACTGAGAAATCTGTCTCCCCAGGCCTCACCAAACATACCTGTCACAGTGGTAGAACCAAGAGAAAGCTTCCCTAGAAAATCTTGAAACTCAGGCAGGCTCATACTGGTTTTTCACGTAGTCTGGAGTCTGGAGCAAAGCTGTACAGGGTTTTAAGGGTGATAACCATCACTTTGAATTCTGCCTGGAAACAGACTGGTGCCAGTGAAGCTGTTTCAGTGGGGGTGGTTTATATGTCTCCTGTAACCAGCCCCTGTCAACAGCCTGGCTGCAGCATTTGGACCAGCTGAAGTTTCTAAAAGTTTCCAAAGACAGATCCATGTAGAAAGTGTTACACTAATCCAGTCAGGGCCATTTGTTAATCAATGTATTTTAGTTGATTTTAAGGCTACAACATCACAGTTTATGATTACTGAGTCCAAAAACAACTGAATTGAGACAACGTCCTTGCTCAGTCATGAAGCTCAATCAGTTAATTGTGGACCTCCTGCTATCTTTAGTTGCAACTAAAGCTTTGGGTCTGCCCATCAGGATTTTTTTTTTTAATGCCTCATTTCTGAATAGTGAATAGTGAATTTTACTAACATCTGTCAGAAACTTTCTGTTTCCAAATGGGATTTTAACACAGAAAGCAGTGCCACTGGTGTTCATGAAACATCAACTTCTCTTTTAGTTCTATTTGAAAACCATATTAAAATTCTTTAAATGGGAAAGAGAAAGAGTTAAAGATGCACCAAAAATAGCATTTGTATGCCTGGCTGCACTTTTTAAGGCTGTGGAATCCTAACAAACATGAACTGTTTTTGAATTTGAATGACATGAAAACATGAATTTTTTCACTAGTTTGTTCTCAAAGGAAGCAATGAGTAATTTTTAGCAATTGCCTTCTTAATATGAGAAAGTCTTCAAAAACAGCACAACTTTGAAAATTATTTGCAGTTCAGGACTGATCCTAGCAAAAATTACAAGTGATATTTTGTGCAAAAAACAATATTGTATAGACATTTTTCTGCACAAAAATACATACTCAGATTTTGGATAGAATAAGTCTGGAATTTAAAGATTCTTATCAGTCCACAATTCTCTTAATCAAGGTTTCCTGACACTTGAGAAACATGTTTTTAACCATTATTGATTATTATTTTTATTTATTTTTTTTACTATCCTTTCCATCCCTACGCTTCAGTTTGCATGCTAATAAATGAAACACAAGCCTTCAGCCTTAATAGAAAAACTGATGCACAGTCTTTTCCTGTGTGGGAGGTCCCACCTGGATGATACTTTCCAGGCATTTGTGTTAAATACATCAGTACAACTGGACTTTTTATTTCTCTATTAAAATTCCCCAGCTTGTTTACTGCATGTCTCACCAGCAACTCCAATGCCAGGTCCGTTAGTTTGTTTTTCCAACGAACTGTGCGGAAAACAGATAGAAAAAAGGGAGACATAGGAATCTGTTAAACCAACACCTGCAAACCAGAATTCAAGAAAGTGATCTAATTCTACCCATCTAGAGAAAAAAAGGGGTGGAGTGGAGGAAGAGACTGGAAGAGTTGGACCTTGGGTAAGCGTAGAAGACTGAGCAAGCAGCCGGGGGAAATATCAAAATGCAAGGGCCAAACATGACATGGCGCAAGAAATCTATGAATAGGATGTTCTGCACATATTTTAAAGGGTTGATAACATCCACAAGGAAGGGATGAGTTGAGACCATCACTTGGGGAAGTGTTAATACTGCTGATTAAATGCTAATGAACTAACATTGCTTCCTTACCCCAAGCTACCATTTGCCAGAATCCTCATTCATAGTTACTAATATCATAGGGATACTTACAGAGCTTCCATGTCACAGCATTTTGGCCTAAGAATGCTCTAAAATAATGCTCTGCAGATGTAATCTCAGAGCCACTGTCAATAATCTTTGACTGGAGAACAGGAGAGTTTCAGCAAATTGAGGGAGGCCAATTGTTATCCCATAAGGTGTAGTGGTAGGTTTGCCTTAGGACTGCCATAAGTCAGAAATAACTTGAAGACACACACAGCAGCAGCAGTAGCAGCAACAAATGTTGTCACCATCTTCAAAAATGGTTAAAAAAAGAGGATCCAACCAGTCAGCTTAACATCAATGCCAGGAAAGTTCTAGGACAGATAACTAAATAGTCTGTCTGTGCATGCTTAGAAAGGAATACTGTGATTAATTATGCCAAACTAATCTTAATCGAACTTACTTTTTTTTTCTTTTTCTTTTTTGTATTATTACAAGGTTGGTAGAAGAGTGAAATTATTTCCATGTAGTATATCTTGAGTTCACTAGGGATTTTGATACGTTCCCCTATGATATTCTTGCAGGCAAGCTGTTGAACTGTGGGCCAGACAGAGTTACAGTTAGGTGCATCTCAGTTGACAGAATAAACCCAAACAATACTCTCTGATGGTAGCTCTTCATCTCAGGGAGAAGCGATGAGTAGGTGAACAGAATTCTATGCAAGGCTCAGTTTTGTTCAATATCATTATAAACAACTAAGATATTGCAACAGAGGGCATGTTGACTAAATTTATGAATGACAGCAAATTGGAGGTGAGTAGTGAATGCCCCCCACCAGGGGCATTATATTTCTGTGGTGGTGGGATGGATGGTACTCAAACAGCTGCTGGGGAAGAGCAGATGATATTTGCATACTCAGGGCTGAGTGCGGACAGCAGAGGCAAGAACCAGACAAAACACCAGAGCTAGGTGAAATAGGCCACAACTTTATTGCCTACAGGAAAGCAGGGTTGGCTTGCACATGGGTCCAGATCTAGACATTGGCCAACCTGCCTGTTGACCAATAAAGCACAGAAGTTGGAATTGTCTTGTGTCAGGTGCGGGGCCACCTGACCCCAAGGAGTGCAGGGATGTGAACGCTGTCCACCACGATGCACACCCACTAGCTCCCTTGCAATCCTGGCAACTCCCTCCTTCCCCAGGACCCTGAGAGCTGGAGAAAAGATGTTTCAGATCCAAGACCCATGCCAACTGCCAAAAAAGGTGGGCAGTGGAATGGTCCTAACCCTGGGTGGCTGCAGACAATACAAGCATGGCAAACCACGGAGCACTGCCTGCTCCCCCACAAGGCATAGTCCAAATATCCACTCCTAATGTAGCCTTCAAAGTCCAAATATTTCCCAACCTTCATGATGAAAGTAAAGTTCTGTAAGTGAGGGGACAGTCCACAATTGTTTCAGAACAGGGCAATGGCAGGGACTGCTCTACTAAGACTTTTCTTTGATCAGCTCTGCTCCTCTCTTGGGACGAGGCTATATCTCAGGGCAGAGACTGGGGTGCAGGATGATACTATGGACATTTCCCTTTTTGTTTTTCCAGAGAAATTTCATATTAGAGGTATCATGTGGTGGGTTCTCACATTCCCTTCCACTTTCTTAGTCACTCATGGAAGTAGCTCTGCATCTAACAAATAAAGCACTTGTTGGTTGTCGTTGGAAAATTACTTCTTAGTGGTTCTGCAAATAGCCCATCCTAATCAAGGTCCTATATAGTGTCATGGCCAGTATATAACCCAGACCTCCAAACCACTTAGGCCGCATGTCCCTCAAATTTCCATGACAAATCAAAAATGTTCCCGAAAGTACAAATTTGGGATCTCATTATTATGGTGACAGTTCTTCTGTTGTCATGAAGAATGAGAATCTGAAGGAAAGAAAGAAGAAGGAAAAGAAGGAAGAGATTTCTTAGAAGACAGTAATTTCTCAGGTGATGACTTCTTGCACTAAGTCTGTGGTGAAGGGAGGCAGGAACTTGTGATACTGATTAATTTGATTGTTAGAACCACAGACAACTGGTTTATGACAAATAAGGGGAACTCATGCACCAACATGGTTTGACTGAGGTTTGACTGTGGGCCTAGGACTCTGGGAGACCAGGGTTTGAATCTCCTTTCAGCCATAGAAACTTGCTGTGTGACCTTGGTCAAATCATACACTCTCAGCCTTAAAGAAAAGTAGAAGTAAAACCTCCTGTGAAGAAATCTTACCAAGAAAATGCTGTGATAGAGTCACTGTAAGTCTAAGTTGATATAAAGATACATAAAATCAACCACATAGAAGTCACAGAGAGCTGGTTGCTTGGCATCAAGATTGTGAGTACATGAAGCTTGGAAGTTATTTTTTATAGTAACTAATTTACTCATTATATATTCATAAATTATTCCAGTACTCATTACAATTATGGAGAAAGTTAATTTATTAATTTTTGCTCTGTTCATTGCTGTTCCATTATAACTACTTTTTTGAGGGGAGAATGTTGGATCTGAACAAAAGGGGTGGTCTCCAATTGACCACTGGTACTTAACATCAAAGAGGTGGCAGAGTGACTTTTAAATTGCTCCTTGAGAGAAAGCCTACAAGGGTTGGAAAACTTCCAGTTTGAGATAAATAATCTATAACAGAACACTTTGATTGCTCAAATGGACGGAGATAGCATACATCCTAAAGTCCACTTTCCCCATCCCATTCTAGGAGAAAGACCAGGATGGCTAGGCAAGAATATACCTGGCTCTTTCTATTAGGATGGGCAGGTCAGAATCACCCTAAACCCTGAGATTACTGGGCCAAAACCTGAGATCTAGGGATGTATGGTGTCATGCCCCTCTCCCTGGACCCAGACAAGACCCTTCCTAACTGCTGTACCCTAGAGACATGAGAGGAACAATACTTAGCTGGAAAAAGGAAAGCCCCGGAGTTTGGCAGCATTTATATAGTAAAGACCCATTAACTAGATCCACAACTGGGTAAGACTCTGAGCCTATATAACAAGAGGCTAGAATGAGAGGAAGCTGTTCTAGCCAACTGATCCTATTGGTGGATTCAGCCCAGTTTACACATGAATTCCTTACCCACCGTCCTAGAACCTTTGACTTTTGCCTGGACTATGGATTTTGGACTCTCTCTCTCTCTCTAGACCAGTGGTTCTCAACCTGTGGGTCCCCAGATGTTCATGGACTTAAGCTCCCAGAAGCCCCAGCCACTATGGTCAATGCTCAGGGCTTCTGGGAGCTGAAGTCCATGAACATCTGGGGACCCACAGGTTGAGAACCACTGCTCTAGACTTACAGTAAACTTGGACTCTGTCTCTCTAAACCTACTGAGAAACTGGACTGCAATATGATTAAGACGAATTTTGCCTTCTAGGTCCCGATAACAGCCCAACCAGACAGCTGGAAGCCTTGGCTGGCTGCCAGCAAGGGACACATATCTTCCAACTCTCCCTGCCAATTTGGCAGGGGCGATCACACTTAGTCCTCTGTAACCTTATTTTTAAATTGTTTTTAAAATCTCTCTTTTCTCTCTCCTCCTCCGACTTTCCTCCCTTGTTCGCAGCTTACTTCAGTTGCAGAAAACTGAGGTCACACTCAAAAGTAGTTTGCACACACTTAACTTGGCAGGGGGAGAAGAGAGGAGAAGTGGAATCCTGCCCTTCCAAGGAGGTTCAGGCCAAAGCAAATAGCTGCAACCTCTCTAGTTTATGTGTTCCTCCTCAGTATCACCTATTCCTGTTTTGACCACACTTGAATGTTACTTGGCCATATGTGTCCCAGTTTTCACTTATGAAATGTTGGAGGGCATGGGGATGCCCCCAGTGATGTCACAGGAGCAGGTTCTGGCATTGGCATTAATGTTACGCATTGCTTGTGGCAGGCACATCACCAGTCACCTGGTGATGCCATACATAGTGATGCCATATATTAACTACAGTTGGTCATATCCTGTGATTCGAATACACACATACAGAGGGAAGGGCACATATTGCATGGAAATCAAGAGCGAAATCCCAGCCAAAGGGGATCTTCCCAGTGTGGGTTGTTCTTTCCTGCTTAGAGACACCAGATAAAGAATGCGTGCTTCTAGCCAGAGGGCTGAAGTGCCCTCAGGCGAGGCATCACAAGGCCAAAGAAGGAAGCTCAGTATGGTGGAGATATTAAATGAGAACTCAGGACAGGGTAAAGATGGATGCTTTTGAAAAATACAACTCTACACAAACTCACTGAGGTCCCATTAATATTTACATCTAAGCCAACATGGCTTTGATTGTGCTATTGTTGCAAAAACTATGCTAGATACCATTTGCAACATTTTTCCAATCTCGAGAAGCTTGTTTTGTACATCAATCTTTTTTTTAAAGAAACTCAGTTATTCTTTTCACAAGATGTTGTTGTATGCCGTCAACTTTACTGTGAGAACTGGTTATGAGATTGGGGTGCACATGGCAGCAGTGAGCAGGCCCCTATTCAAAGTAGACAGAGCCACTGCCAGCATGTAACCCCCTATCTCATTCTCTCCGCTAGTTCCCACAGTCTTGCAATCACTACCCCCCACACACACGTGTACACGCACACACATATACTGCAACTACTTATCACATAAAAACACTTTACAAAGATACAAACCCATCTGT
The DNA here is from genome assembly GCA_948472985.1 of Iguana delicatissima. Lineage (NCBI taxonomy): Eukaryota > Metazoa > Chordata > Lepidosauria > Squamata > Iguanidae > Iguana > Iguana delicatissima. Next base: position 21,335 of record CAOKZL010003602.1, read on the forward strand.
GTTGATATTGCTGCTGGTTGTTATTGTGTGACTTCAAGTCATTTCTGACTTAGGGCAACCTTAAGGTGAACCTATCACAGGTTTTCTTGGAAACATTTGTTCAAAGGGGGTTTGTCATAGAATCATAGAAATGTAGAGTTGGAAGAGACCACACGGGCCATCCAGTCCAACCTCCTGCCATGCAGAAACACCCTCAAAGCACTCCCGACAGATGGTCATCCAGCCTCTGCTTAAAAATCTCCAAAGAAGAAGACTCCACTACACTCCGAGGCAGCATATTCCACTTCCAGACAGCCCTGACTGTCAGGAAGTTCTTCCTGAGGTTCAAGTGGAATCTCCTTTCCTGCAGCTTAAATCCATTGCTCCTTGTCCTGGTCTCTGGAGCAGCAGAAAACAAGCCCACTCCCTCCTCTACATGGCATCCCTTCAAATATTTAAACATGGCTATCATGTCCCCTCTTAACCTTCTCTTCTACAGACTAAACATACCCAGCTCTCTAAGTCTATCCTCATAGGGCATGGCTTCCAGGCCCCTCACCATTTTGGTCGCCCTCCTCTGGACTTGCTCCAGTTTGACCATGTCCTTGAATTGAGGTGCCCAGAACTGGACACAGTATTCAAGATGAGGTCTAACCAAAGCAGAGTAGAGTGGTACCAGTACCTCCCTCAATCTAGATACCATACTGTTACCCTGTGCACTGGGGGTCCCTCAAGGGACTCCAAACGTGCTCAACTATTGGTGGGGAAAATTAGCTCAGAGCACAAGTTAACAAAACGAGAGGCAGGGCGACGCAGCGGAATCTTCAAACCCAATGTCTACAGGGTCAGGCCAAGTCAAGAAGCACACCAAATATGAAATAACTGTGATTTTATTAAATACAAGCAAACAGTGTATGCAACACACTCACACAAGTAACTGTGGAAAATAAAGGTGGCAGCGGTATAGAGGAATTTTAAGAAGGATTGTTGAACTGGGTGATACTACACCTGTCCGAAGCCCAGGGTAGATCACTGCGGAGGTCCGTAAGTGCGCAGTCTCGGAATGAGACTAAGAGGAAAGCTCGGCGGATGAAGCGGCAGCAAGGCTGGATGGAAGTTCAGAGCGATCGGAAGGTCTCGGAATCAGGGGTTTTTATAGGGAAAATATGACCCGTAGGCTAGTCTGTACTTGGGGAAGAACAATGAGGTTTGGGCACGAGACAATGTCTCCGAAAGGTCAGAATTTAGCATGATTGAGTTAGTTCCGAATTGACAATGGAATGGCCAGTATGCACATGCAGCGTACTTGACAGTTAAGCATCTTGCTTGTCAAGTTGCCTGCTTGGGGCAGGGAGTTCTTTGTATTAGCGTGCATCTTTAATGAGGTGTTTGTCTGGGGAGGTCTCCTAAAGCGAAGATCTGGCTGGGTCTGGCCTGCCTGGGTGGAGTATGGAATGTTCAGCAATCAACGGTCATGCCTAGTTCTGTGCTTGTCTGGGGGCCTCGTAAACACTTGGCCGAGGGTGACAGAATGGGGCCGAATTGTGATATCAAAATGATATCTAATATCTTCCAAAGTAGGGCTAGCAAATGGTGATAACAATACTCCTATTGATGCAGCCAAGAAATACATTGGCTATCTTGGCTGCCGCATCACACTGCTGACTCATGTTCAGCTTGTGATCTATTAAGACTCCTAGATCCCTTTCATACGCACTGCCATCCAGGCACGTGTCCCCATCCTGTATTTCTGTATTCCATTTTTTCTACCTAAGTGTAGACCCTACGCTTTGTTACCACCGTGTTCTGGCCTGACCTTTGGTGAACCAAAGATATAATTTTGATATCATAATTTGGCCCTACGCTGCCACCAGCCAAGTGTTTGTGAGGCTCGCCGAACAAGTGCGAAGCTAGGCATGGATACTACTTGCTGCTCTCACCAAACCAAGCCAGATATTGCCAGATCTGCTTTAGGGGACCTCCCGAAACAAACACCTTCATTACAAATGCACGTTACCACAAAGAGATCCTCTGCCCTGAGAGAACACCCTGGTGAGCTGGGTACTTAATTGCCGAGCTAGCCGCATCTACATACCGGCCATACCATTGTCAATTCGGACTTTAACTCAGTCATGCAAATTCTGACCTTTCGGAGGCTTTGTCTCCAACCCAAAACTTATTGTTTTCATCCGAGACCAGACTAGCCTGCGGTTGTTCTTTCCTCTATAAAAATCCCCCGCTCTGAGAGCTCTTCGGAACTCTCGCCGGATCGTCTGAACTTCACTTTGCCTTGCTGCCGCTTGGTTCAGCAGATTCCCCTCGGTCGCCACGCCAGGTTTCTTCCTCTTCAATCAGGCTTCTTCAGGACTGCAGGACAGGTGGTGTATCACCCACTCCCCTTGAAATTCTATTTCCTTTTCTAGTTAGAAGTGTGTTTGTGCTTTTCTTTAATAACTGTTTAATAAATCTAATTGTTATTTGAACCATTTGCCTCCTCACTGACCTGACGTTGTAGACATTGGATAAAAAATCCTGCTGCATTGCCCTGCCTCTCGTTAGCCAAGAGAGTGCTCCAGGTAATTTCCCCATCTTTGCTTAGGTTTGGTTTGTTGTTCGGGCGCTCCTCCCGGGACCCCCAATTCACAGGGTAACAACTTCTCTCCGTTGAATTTCACTTTGTTAGCTTTGGCCCAGCTATCCAATCTGTCCAGGTCATTTTGAATTTTGATCCTGTCCTCTGGCGTATTAGCAACCCCTCCCAATTTGGTGTCATCTGCAAATCTGATGAGCATGCCCTCTATTCCTTCATCCAAGTCGTTGATAAAAATATTGAACAGCACTGGGCCCAGGACAGAACCCTGTGGCACCCCACTGGTCACTTCTCTCCAGCATGAGAAGCAGCCATTCATGATCACCCTTTGGGTTTGGTCGGTCAACCAATTACAAATCCAACTAACAGTAGCCCTGTCCAGCCTGCATTTTACTAGCTTCTTTGCAAGAATGTTATGGGGAACTTTGTCAAAGGCCTTACTGAAATCGAGATATGCTACATCCACAGCATTCCCTTCATCTATCAAGCTAGTAACTTTATCATAAAAAGAGATAAGATTAGTCTGGCATGACTTATTTTTGAGAAATCCATGTTGACTTCTTGTGATTACCGCATTGCTTTCTAAGTGATTAGAAACTGACTGCTTAATGATCTACTCCAAGATCTTTCCAGGTACTGATGTCAGGCTGACTGAGCGATAATTATTTGGGTCCTCTTTTTTTTCCCTTCTTGATGATGGGGTTTTTGGAACACTGCCTGAATTTTCATGAATGTGGGCTTCTGGCAAGGGATGGGCTGCACCTCACAAAACTTGGCAGGAATGTTTTTGCAAACAGTCTCGCAAGGAGGATTAAGAGGTCTTTAAACTAAGTTCTGCCGGGGAGGGAGACAATATTATGCAGGGCAAGGACACGGAAAGTGCAGGGGGAAAAGGCCCAAATGAAATTGGCCAAGTAGTACAAGCGTCCAATGGTGGGAGGAGTAGAAACTATAGTATGGGACATGCAGGAAGGGCCCAGGGACTTAAGTGTCTCTACACTAATGCAAGGAGTATGGGAAACAAGCAAGATGAGCTTGAACTCCTAGTACAACAAAATAAGTATGATTTTTTTAATTATACTCTTTAATGAAATTTCCACAAAATCACATTACATTACTTTTATACCACAAACATCCCATAACAATTTTCCATACATACCTTCTTATCATACAAATAACCCCAATCACCCCCGCTATACAACACTAAACATCAACAAAAAACATATGACTTCCTTTATATTTTTGAACCTCTCTTATTGACATTCTTATCTATATCCTATCTTTTATTTTATTTTTAGCACAATTAAATCATTACATCTTTCTTCTCGATATCCTGTTCTTTTATTACCAGCTCAAACTTATATTCATCTCTAATTGTCACAATGGGCTAAAATTAAAAAAAAATCTCTTTAAATGCGCAATATTTCATGGATCTTAATATCCCTGGTTGGATTTGGATATCTCCTATAATTAATTATCCATAACAATATTTGTTATATGTCCCCATCTATCTTCCAAAATCTTCATTATAGGTTTCCAAGTTAACCAAAACATCTTTAAATCCTTGCCCCTTAGCAATGACGATAATTTATCTATCTCCATAATATCATACATTTTGATTAACCACTCCTGTAGGGATGGTGAGTTCCGCTGCTTCCATGATTTTGCATAAACCATCCTTCCCGCTGTTATAATATATAATAACAATTTTTGCTGTGTTGAGGTCAAATTTGAAATTTGGTCAGTCATGTTAAGTAGGTATATTTCCGGAGACATATCAAATTTCTTCTCTAATACCTTTTCTATCTGTTCGTGCAATATTTTCCAATATTTTTGGGCTTGGGTACAGCTCCACCACAGGTGGAACAAGTCCCCTTATGGTCACATTTCCAACATTTATGATCAGCACTTTTAGTCATCTTTCCAATTTTTACAGGGGTATAGTACCATCTGTTAAATATCTTATAGTAACTCTCTTTCAGTTGGCTAGCTTTTAAGCATTTGTTTGTTTTTTGCCATGATCTTTCCCATGTTTCCAAGTATATCGGGCGACCAATATCTTGCGCCCATTTGATCATGTTTGATTTTATTATTTCCTGTTCTAAGTCCCTTTCCAATAATATCCTATAAATCTTTCCAATACAATGATCAGCTCCTTTTTTAATAATCATATCAAATTCATTATCTGCTATCATAATACCTGGGCTATTAATATCTGCCTTTGTTTTATGCAGAAGTTGTGTCATCAATAACCAATGTGTTAATAATCCAGATTCCATCAGCTCACCTTTGGTCTTACATCTCAAGTTCCCATTCTCAATCTTGAGTAAATTCCTGTATGTAATCTATTTTCTTACTCTTGGGTGGTCTCTTCTATAAAAAGCTTCGTGTGTAGAAGCCCGTAATGGGATTTTAACATAAAACTTCTTTTTAAACTGTGTCCAGACTTTTAAAAGTGATTTTCTAATTATGCGATTATTGAAGTCCTTATTCGCCTTTACCTTATTATAAAATAAATATGTGTGCCAGCCCCATGGAATATCATCCCTTCTAGGGTTAAGAGCCTTTCATTTTCAAGACTCAACCATTCACAAATCCAAGAGAGGGCACACGCCTGATAATATAATTTCAAATCAGGTAAACCCATGCCGCCTTTTTCGACCTTCTCTTTAAATTTTTCATCTTGACACGTGGCTTTTTCCCATTCGAAATGAATCTTGCTAAATCCTTATTCCATGTGTTGAAAACTGCATTATCTATAAATATTGGTAAACTATTAAACAGGAAAATCATTTTTGGCAACACGTTCATCTTAATAGTGGCTACTTTACCCATTATTGACAAATCTAGTTTAACCTATCTCTCTAAATCTCTTTTAATTGTTTGCCATGTAGGTTTATTATTATCGAATAGATCATTGTTAGTTTTAGAGAGCTCTATTCCTAGATATTTCACTTTCTTTACCACCTTAAAACCAGATGCCTGTGATAATTTTTGGTCTTCTTTATGTGTCATGTTTTTAGTAAGGAGTAGTGTTTTTTCTTTATTTATCTTAAAATCTGCTGAAGATCCATATCCATCCAAAATATGTTTCAATTTCCCCATCCCTTGATTCGGTTCCTGCATTATTATTATGAGATCATCAGCGAATACTCTTATTTTAAAATTCTGGTTTTTCACTTGAATACCTTTGATTTCTGTATCTTCTCTGACCTTTATACAAAGCACTTATATTATTACCAGGAAAATAAGAGGTGATAAGGGGCAGCCCTGTCTCGTTCCTTTGTTTATGTTTATCTGCTCCATCCTCTCTCCATTGATAACGATTCTTGCACTTTGATCTTTATAAATTTGTAATATCCAGTTTAAGAATCTATCCCCACATTTATTTTTCTCAAGAGTTTCTCCATAAATATCCAGTTAACATTATCAAACGCCTTTTCAGTGTCAAGGAACAGCATCCCTAGCTTCTTCTCATTATGTGCATGACAATGTTCCAAGATATCTATGATTACTCTTATGTTTTCCTTTATAGATCTCCCTGGGAGGAAACCATCCTGGTCATTGTTTATCCATTTGCTTAAGACCTTTTTCAACCTTTCTTCCACTATCATCGCTAACAACTTATAATCACAATTAAGAAGTGAGATTGGTCTGTAGTTCTTTGGATCTAAACGGTCTTTATCTCCTTTTGGTATCAAAGTAATCAATGCTTCGCCCCATGAAATAGGTCTACTCACTTTGTCAAGTTCTTTCATTACTTCATGCAGATAGTCTATTAGTTCTTCCTGAAAGGTTTTATAGAAAGTTGCCGTGAAGCCATCCGGCCCTGGCGCTTTTCCTAATTTCAACTTTCGTCTCTAACTTCCTGTTTTGTGATTTGTTGGTTTAACAACTGGATTTGTCTTTCTTCTAAGGCGGTTATACTTAATTCATCAAGATATTTATCAATTTTTTCAATCATCTGATTAGGCTGTTTCTGTTCCTTAAAGAGCTCTTGATAATATTTCTGAAAGGTGTTCTTAATTTTATTCTGAGCTCAATGGATTACCTCTCCTCCTTTTATTTCACAAATAAGCTTCTTTTTCAGTCTCTTTTTTTTAGTTTATAAGTTAGCCATTTTCCAACTTTATTTGAGTTTTCAAAATATTTAAGCTTTGTCTGATTTAGTTTCCTTTGCAGTTCCTTGATATCCAATAAACTTAATTGTTTTTGGAGGATTTCCAACTCCTGTTTAATCATTTTATTGCTCAGGGTTTGCTTTAGCTCCCCTCTTTTCTAGCAATGTTATTTAAGATTTCTAGTCTTTTTCCATTCTTTTCATATATATCTCCTGTTGGATAAGTAACCCTCTTATTATCGATTTTCCTGCCTCCCATGCTATCTGTGGTGTTACCTGTTTCCCCAATTTTCCTGAACAAAAGAATTTGATTTCCTTTCTCAATTTCTCTACTACTCGTTCATCCTTCAACATATTGTCCTTCATAATCCAGTTATGTTCTTTTTTCCGGAAGCCTAAAGTCATTTGAATCAGGCAATGATCTGAAATGCGTCTTGGCATAATCTCTACTCTCTTAAGCTCTTTAGTTAGCCCCTTCGATACCAGGATCATGTCGATCCTTGACCACATGCTATGGACCTCTGAGTAAAAGGTATATTCTTTCACATCATTACATAGGAAACGACAAGCATCCACTAATGTTAATAAATCCATCATCTCAAAAAAACTTTTTGGTAATTTTCCCTACTTTGAATTTACCTTCTGTTCAGAGTATTTGTCTGTCCTTGGATTAACTACACCATTAAAATCTCCAAGAATCAGCACATCCCGGTAATCGAAGGACCCAATTTTATCACAGAGCTGATCGTAAAATCTTGTCTTATTGGTTAGAGGGGCATATATCTCCACCACCAGTAACTTATATTGGAGTAGATGTACCTCTACCCCCACCATTGAAGCCTCCTTGTCTTTAAATATCTCGGTTGCCTCGTATTTTGAATTAATATATATTGAAACCCCTTTTTTCTTTTTCTCATATAATGATGAAAAAACCTCACCTAATCTTTTATTAGTCAAATATCGAGAATCTTTGCTTCTTATATGAGTCTCCTGGAGGCATACCACATCCGATGCATATTTTTCTAATTGATGGAATATTAGTTTCTGTTTTATCGGAGCATTCATACCCTTTACATTCCAAGAAATACATTTTAATGTTCCCTGAACCATTTCCAATTAATTGTAATTCCAGTTATATTTTCAATAAAACTTAGCTATCCATGCAATACACTGATAATATTTTCAACAAAACTTTTCATCGATCCCAATTTTCTATACACTTATTCTATCTTCCTTAATCTATAATTCTATATTTCACTTTGTTCTAATCCTTCTCCTCTTCTAATAATTTCTTCTTTTCTTCTATATTCTCTTCTTCCCCTGGGTCCTCGCCTCCCTGGTCCTCTTCCTCTATATCCTCTTCTTGTACCTCTTCTTCCTCTATTTGGACTTCCTCACTAATAACTCTCTTGGCCTTTAGGCCTTCTAATTCTCTCTCTTGAGTCACATTTAGATGACTTTCTCCTCTACATTTGCTATCAGATTCTTCCTGATCTTTTAAGTCTTTCCCTTCTGGATTTTGTTCCTCCTGTTTTGAAGATTTTTTTTTTTTCTTATCTATCTCAGATGTTTTTCCATCACCATTCCTCTTTTCCTTACCTCTTTCGTTTTCTATTTTATAAGACCTCAGCTCCTCATGGTGCTTCCTTATAAATTAATTTGCTTTCATTGGAGAGTTAACTGTATATTTTTTTGATTGGAAGGTGAGAACCACTCCTTCCGTTTTTGCCCATTTATATTTAATACGTACTGTTTTTAATTGGGCAGTAAGGGAGGAATATTCCTTCCTCTTCCTTAAGATCTGGGCTGGGACATCTTTAAAAATCATCAATTCCTGCCCCTCCACAATTAATCTTTCTGCATAACTTTGATGTAATACTAATTCCTTCACTCAATCCCGAAGGAAATAAATCACAATATCACGCGAGACTTTCCTCTTTTTTGCCACAAAGGAGTTGGCTGTAAATAATTTATCCATCTCCAAGTTGTTCTGGGCTCCAGTTGATAAATTGAGCAAGTGGGGGTATCAATCTAGTTGTTAAGTCTTCCTCATTTTCTTCAACTAAGCCTCTTATCTTGAGGCATCGTTCTCTTAACTTAACCTCCACACTTCTCATTTGGTCTTTCGCTCCTATTACCCATTTTTCATGCTCCAGAGTTAATTTTTCCAATTTCTCAGTCCTTTCTTGGAGACCTTCGATTTTAGAGCTCATTTCTTTCATATCCTTCGTTATATTTTCTAATTGATTACCTATATTGCCCATTTCTTTCTTTACTTCTTTAAGGTCTCCCAACACTTTCCTAATCTCTCTCTTAAATTCCTCTCTTAATCTTCTTATCTCCTCTAAAATAGAAACCCCAAATTCAGTCATTCGTGATTGGTCTTCCATTAATGTTTGCTTGAGCAAGACAGCTTTTCTCGTACCTGTAGCCATTATGATCTCAATATTCCAGTCGTTGTAAATTAGCGAATCACTAATTATTAAGTAGAGAATAATAGAGGAAACAGTAATTTAAGACTATTAACAATGTGTTTTTAACGCAGAGACAAACCAACAATTACTTTCCTAGGTTTCATCACCTTAAGTTCCTCTGAAATATCTGTGTATCAAAGAGAATCAAAAGCTTTAATATTTACGAGGCCAGGACCCATTCTCATCATTTAGAATTTAAAAGCCATCTTTTAACCTAATTCGTATTTGCCACTAATTTCAATACAGCAATTGCTCAAACAAAAACAGAACAGAGCAATATAAGCTATTAAGTAATGAGCTAATGCTTCTTGCACTAAAGCTCTTGTTCTACATCTCAATCCTTTCTTTCTCTCCTTCATTTTTTACTTTCTCTCCTTCGTTTTTTACTCGTTTTTGCTCTCTCTTTTTGTAGCGTCTCTTTTCCTTCTCCACCTTTATTATGACTTTCTTTCATTTCTCGTCGTTTTCTGTCCCTCACAAATGCTATGTATGTACAGGACAGTAGCGGCTAGCTCAGATCACTTATTCACTTAACTAGCTTTGCTTCGCTGTTTCCCCCCAACGGATTTCTCACTCTTTCAGTAACCTCTCCTCTCCTCTTTGCAAATTTAGTTCTTTACTACTAATCCAAACTGCCGCTAAATAGGACGAGGTGTAACCCGAGATGTTTTATGCTGTGAGTCCAGCTTGTTCTAACTAAAGCCTCTGCCCTATTTCTAATTAGGCAGAGACCGTACCATGAAGCAAATACTGACCCCACCTTTTGGAGTAGTAGTTAGCTTCAATTTAGTTGAGCACTTCATTTCAGAAGTTCGCTCACTTGCAGTATTCGTTGCCTCGGAAAAATCTGAGAAAATCCATGTTGGAGATTAGGTCTCCTTCCAACTGCTTCCCCTCTGTTTAAGTCCACCGCTTCCACCCACAATAGTAATCGTGCTGAGAGAACCAAGTTACTGACTGCAGGTTTTTGCCCTGTAAGTTCCTCCAAGGTTGGCGTCCTCCCAGACCAATGCCTGCCACTTATTATAGGCTCGCCTCCGTTCCCAACATTCACCACGTTCTCTATCTGCGTGTAGCTGCTCCATCAACAACCATGCTCTGCTCTTAAAGGGTCCAGTCCCCAATATGAGGAAGTGATATAAATCAAAATTTCAGAGGATATTAGGTGCTATTTATCTCTTTAATGTCTTTCGAGCAACTTTTTTAATACAACACAAATGCTCTGCTAGTGTCTGCCAGGATAACTCCTTACGGAGCCCATGGGAGATAACGGCTTGCCTGGATGTTTGCATAGGTTTTCTTCGCTTAGTTCCTTAGTCTTCTTCACTTCCTTCAATGCCGGTGTACATAGCTGTTTTCTTCAAACACCAGCTCCCCCATATACCCTCCAGATGACTTCGACCCCCTTTTTCCCCAAGGGGGTTCTTCCTCGACTTCCGGTGTTTCCGCCAAGGACACTGGTCGCACACCCGCAGAGTTGCGAGTGAGCGAACTCCCAGGGAGATAGCACAGGTTTAGAAAATAAGTACAATTTGATAGGCATCACTGAGACCTGGTGGGATGAGTATCATGACTGGAATATAGGAATAGAGGGGTATAGCCTATTTTGTAAAAATAGACCAAACAAGAAAGGAGGAGGAGTAGCTTTGTATGTCAAGGAAGTTATCACCTGTGAAGAGATCCATGACTGAAAACCAGGTTGAGAGCATCTGCGTAAGAATTAAGGGAGCGAGAAAGAATAGGGATATTCTGGTGGGGGTTTACTACAGACCTCCAAGCCAGACTGAGGACTTTGATGATGCCTTCCTCAACCAATTGACTGCACATTCAAAAAGGAGAGATATAGTAATAATAGGAGATTTCAATTACCCGGATATATGTTGGCAGTCAAACTCTGCCAAGACAGCAAGGTCCAGCAAGTTTTTTGCTTGTCTTGCAGAAAATTTCATAGTCCAGAAGGTGGAAGAGGCGACAAGGGGATCAAATATTCTAAATCTGAGCCTGACCAACAGGGATGACCTTGTTAATGAAGTAGAAGTGGTTGGATCTTTAGGGGGGAGTGACCATGCCCTATTGGAATTTGGCATTCAGTGGAAAGGACAAGATAAGGGTAGCCAGACACTCATCTTAGATTTTAAAAAAGCAAACTTCTGTAAACTTAGGGAGCTGCTGGCTAGAATTCCGTGGTCAAGAATAGTGAAAGGGAAAGGAGTTTAGGAGGCATGGGAGTTCCTTAAAAGGGAGATACTGAAGGCACAGTCTAAAACTGTGCCAATAAGGAGGGGAAAAGGAAGGCATCTGAAGAAACCAGAATGGATGACTAAAGAACTTCTCAGCTGAGCTAACTGTTAAGAGAAACATGTACAGGAAATGGAAGAAGGGGGAAACCACCAAAGAAGAATTTAAGCAAGTAGCTAGGAGATGTAGGGAGGAGGTCAGAAAGGCTAAAGCACAGAATGAACTTAGGCTGGCCAGAGACATTAAAAACAATAAAAAGGGCCACAGCAAGTGGAAAAAGAAGGAGACGATAGGGTCGCTGTGCAGAGAAGATGGCGAATTACTAACAGTGGGAAGAGAAAAGGCAGAACTACTAAACACCTTCTTTGCCTCAGTTTTTTCCCAGAAGGATACAAGCGCTCAACCTGGCGACTGGGGAGCTGGTGAGGAAGAAGGGGAAATGAGGCACATAATAGATATAGAGGTGGTACAGGAATACCTGGCCACACTGGATGAATTCAAGTCTCCAGGGCCAGATGAATTGCATCCTAGGATATTAAAAGAACTGGCAGAGGTAATTTCGGAGCCGCTTGCTATAATCTTTGAGAAATCTTGGAGGACAGGAGAAGTTCCAGCAGACTGGAAGAGGGCAAACGTTGTCCCCATCTTCAAGAAGGGGAAAAAAGAGGACCCAAATAATTTTCGCTCAGTCAGCCTGACATCAGTACCCGGAAAGATCCTGGAGCAGATTATTAAGCAGTCAGTTTCTAATCACCTAGAAAGCAACGTGGTAATCACGAGAAGTCAACAGGGATTTCTAAAAATAATTCATGCCAGACTAATCTTATCTCTTTTTATGATAAAGTTACTAGCTTGATAGATAGAGGGAATGCTGTGGATGTAGCATATCTCGATTTCAGTAAGGCCTTTGACAAAGTTTCCCATAACATCCTTGCAAAGAAGCTAGTAAAATGCAGGCAGGACAGGGCTACTGTTAGTTGGATTTGTAATTGGTTGACCGACCAAACCCAAAGGGTGATCACCAATGGCAGATTCTCATCCTGGAGAGAAGTGACTAGCGGGGTGCCACAGGGTTCTGTCCTGGGCCCGGTGCTGTTCAATATCTTCATTAATGACTTGGATGAAGGAATAGAGGGCACGCTGATCAAATTTGCAGATGACACCAAATTGGGAGGGGTTGCTAATACGCCTGATGACAGGATCAAAATTCAAAAGGACCTGGACAGATTGGAGAGCTGGGCCAAGGCTAACAAAATGAATTTCAACAGAGAGAAATGTAAGATCCTACACTTAGGCAGAAAAAATGGTATGCAGAAATATAGGATGGGGGACACGTGGCTGGCTAACAGTACGTGTGAAAGGGATTTAGGAGTCTTCATAGACCACAAGCTGAACATGAGTCAGCAGTGTGATGCGGCAGCCAAGAAGGCCAACACAATTCTTGGTTGCATCAATAGGAGTATGGTGTCTAGATCGAGGGAGGTATTGGTACCACTTTATTCTGCATTGGTTAGACCTCATCTTGAATACTGTGTCCAGTTCTGGGCACCCCAATTCAAGAAGGATATGGATAAGCTGGAACAGGTCCAGAGGAGGGCAACCAAAATGGTGAGGGGCCTGGAAGCCATGCCCTATGAGGACAGACTTAGAGAGCTGGGTATGTTTAGTCTGCAGAAGAGAAGGTTGAGAGGGGACATGATAGCCATGTTTAAATATTTGAAGGGGTGTCATGTCGAGGAGGGAGTGGGCTTGTTTTCTCCTGCTCTTGAGACCAGGACAAGGAGCAATGGATGCAAGCTGCAGGAGGGGAGATTCCGCCTGAACCTCAGGAGGAATTTTCTGACAATCAGGGCTGTCTGACAGTGGAATGTGCTGCCACAGAGTGTGGTGGAGTCTCCTTCTTTGGAGGTTTTTAAGCGGAGGCTGGATGGCCACTTGTCGGGAGTGTTTTGAGGGTTTTCCTGCATGGCAGGGGGTTGGACTGGATGGCCCTTGTGGTCTCTTCCAACTCTACATTTCTATGATTCTATGATTCTATGAAACAATACACAGAAAAACTGTCAAAGAGATGAAAGTTTGACAGATTCATTGAGGGAAGAAGACAAATCTCTGGTTTTAGAAAGTGAAGTGAAAGCTACACTTAGAGCACTTGGGAGAAACAGATCACCAGTAACTAATAGCATACCAACGTAATTGCTTCAGTCTAGAGAGGCAGAATCTACTCTAATTCTAACTAAAATCTGTCAACAAATATGGAAATATAGAAAACAAAAGAATGGTCCACAGATTGGAAATACTCAATACACATTCCAATCCCCAAGAAAGGGGACATCAAGGATTGTGGTAACCACTGGACTATTGCAATAATCATAGAATCATAGAGTTGGAAGAGACCCCAGGGGCCATCCAGTCCAACCCCCTGCCATGCAGGAACACACATCAAAGCATTCCCAACAGATAGCCATCCAGCCTCTGCTTAAAAACCTCCAAAGAAGGAGACTCTACCATACTCCCAGGCAGAATATTCTGCTGCTGGACAGCTCTGACCATCTGGAATTTCTTCCTGAGGTTCAAGTGGAATCTCCTTTCCTACAGCTTGAATCCATTGCTCCTTGTCCTAGTTTCTGGAGCGGCAGAGAACAAGTCCGCTCCCTTCTCAACATGACATCCCTTCAAATATTTAAACATGGCTATCATGTCCCCTCTTAACCTTCTCTTCTGCAGGCTAAACATACCCAGCTCCCTAAGTCGTTCTTCATAGGGCATGGCTTCCAGACCCTTCACCATTTTGGACATCCTTCTTGAACTGAGGTGCCCAAAACTGGACACAGTGTTCCAAATGAGGCCTAACCAAAGCAGAATAGAGTGGTACCATTACCTCCCTCGATCTAGACACCATACTCCTATTGAATATGGTCACTCCCTCCAAGGATCCTACCACCTCCACCTCATCAACTAGGTCATCCCTGTTGGTCAGGATCAGATCTAAAATAGCCGATTCCCTTGTCATCTCTTCCACCTTCTGGACCATGAAATTTTCTGCAAGGCAAGCGAGGAACCTGTTGGACTTTGTGGTCTTTGCAGAATTTGACTGCCAACAAATATCAGGATAACTGAAATCTCTCATTTAACACGGCATCTCTCCTTTTTGAATGTGTGGTCATCTGCTCCAGGAGGGCCTCATCCATGTCCTCAGGCTAGCCCGGAGGCCTGTAGCAAACCCTCACAATCACATCTCTATTGTTTCTCGCTCCCTTAATTCTCACCCAGATGCTCTCGACTTGGCTTCCCAGATTTAAGTCATGGATCTCTTCACAGGTGAAAACATCCTTGACATATAAGGCTACTCCTCCTCCTTTCTTGTTTGGTCTATTTCTCTGAAATAGGTTATACCCCCCTATTCCTACATTCCAATCATGAGATTCATTCCATCAGGTTTCAGTGATGCCTGTTAAATGATATTTATTTTGTTGTACTATGAGTTGGAGTTCATCTTGATTATTCCCCATGCTCTGTGCATTAGTGTAGAGACAGTTGAGACGATGTGCCCTTTGTGGAATTTTTGTACTAAAGTTATTTTCCTTCTCCCTGTTGGTCTCTAGTTCTACTTGGCCTGCCCTGTCTATATCATGTGGGCACAGTACTCACTGAATCCTTGCCCAGAATAATACTGTCCCCCTCCCCAGTCAAACTCAGTTTAAAGACCTCTTGATCCATTTTGCGAGACTGTTAGCAAAACCATTCCAGACCATCTTCATGGAAATGGAGGCCATGATCCAAAAATCCGAATTGCTTCCGGAGTCAGTTGTTGATCTCCACTATTTTTCTTTCCCTTCATAAGCCATGTCCTTCCACTGGGAGAAGAGATGAAATGACAACCTGCGCACGAAAGTCCTTCAGCTTCCTACCCATAAGCTCATAATCTTTCATGATGCAGTGAAAGCTGCACCTTGCCATGTCATTGGTTCCGACGTGAACCAAAAGGAGGGGATTATAGTCAGTGGGCTTGACCAATTTTGTTAGAATCTCTGTTATGTCATTGGTTTTGGCTCCAGGGAGACAGCTCACCTCACGATTGATTCTGTCCGGGTTGCAAATGATTGGTTCTGTTCCTCTCAGTAAAGAGTCCCCAACCACTATAACTCATCTCTTCTGAGGTTTGTCCGGGGTTACTCAATGAGCAGATTCCCTCATGGCCACCTGAACTTTCTGTTCATGCTGAGAGTGTTGGTGCTGATGCTGTTGGATGCTGTTCTGCTGGTGTTGGGGTTCCTGTTGCTGATGTTGGATTTCCTCTGGATGACGTTCCATGACTTCTTCCTGCTGTTCCACTTTGTCATTAATAAAGTCAAGAACTTGGATTTCCGGCAAGATGTCGGCGTGGTAGGTAGCCTGAGATTGTAGTTCAGGCTACTGTTGCAAAGCTGCCAGGGAAACAACCCCCAGGGGACCTAAAGTCCCTCAAAAAAGTACCCTCTTAGCAGGTAGAGGGGAACGGAGCTGCTCACGAAGTCCAAAGCCGCCCCAGTGCCGATAGAGAAGGAGAGGAGGAATCGACATGAATGGGATGAGAGGATGGAGCCAAGCTGCAGTTTTGCAGCTGGGAAATGAAGAAGCACCAGTGACTGACCTTTTTTTAAAGGGAAAAGGGGGAAAGAGATGGTTTGGGTTTGGGGAGGACAATGAAAAGAGACTATAAGAGTTAAATAAAGATAAAGAAAAAAAAAAATTTAAAAAAGGAGGAAAATCTGAAAATAAGAGAGTAAGTGTAAAGGGAGGAAAATTCAAAAGTATGAAAGCCTGGATGAATGGAAGCACGCAGGACCTGGAATTTTGGTAAGCGGCATGAAATTTTTAAAAAATTTTTTTTTAATTTTAATGGCTCACCTGGGAGCTTTTTCCGTCCACCGTCACAGGAAGCGGTGGAAAGAGACCCTGTGCCTTTTGTGAAGAGATGATAGAAAAAGTTTGGGAATTTAAATAATATGGAGGATTAAAAGGAAAAATTTTATCTTTTTAAAATTAGAAGAGACTACACTTGATTTTAGCCTGAGAAGAGGAAGGGGAAGGCTGAGGAATTGCTGGAAGAAGAAAAACAGAAGATAAAAAAAGGACAGGACAGAGACATAACAGAGGAAGAGAAAACATGGAGTTTTAATGCTTTTTTTAAAAAAAAATTGGATAGCTTCTAAAGAGAAGTGAAGAGTTTAAAAAAAGGGGACAGGACAGAGATACAACGGGGGGAAGGGGAAAATATGGAATTTTAATGTCATTATGAAAACTGGATTAACTTCTTTGAGAGAAGTGAAGACAAATTTTTTAATTTGATATGTGACTTTATTTCTGGTATTGACACTGGAATAGCCTCAGCAAGAGGGGTAAAGAAATTTTTTTTTGTGGGGGAGGCTGGTGAAATTAGAAGGAAAAGTACAAGGGAAGTACAAGTACAAGGGAAACAAGAAGAAGACTAGAGGACAATACAGGTTTATACTAAAAAAATATGGGTGGATTTGATTGAAAAAAAATTTAATGGTGGTTTAATATAAAAGTTTAAATAGTTTAAATTATAATTATAATATTTATAATTTTGGTATGTTCCCTCATATAATTTAAAAAAAAATTTTGATAAAACTAAAGAACTATAAGAAAGATAAAAAAATTGTTGAATTTTTTACTGCTTAAATAATAAAATAAAATTTTGTTAAATAGAAGTTTTTAAAGTTGGAAGTTTTGAATTCATTGCAAGAAGAAGAAGGTGAGAAGGGGGGAAAAGGGAAAAAAGATTTTTAAAAAGGGGGAGCCAAGATATTATAAAGGGGACCCAAAGTTTGGCAACGGGAAAAAAGCAACACAGACACAGATTCAACCATAAATTTTGGAAAGAAGAGGATCAACTGGTTTAAGACAGTGGAGATTAATCGAATGTTGGAAAAATTTTAAAAAAATGGAAATGAGATGATGGAAGAAGTAAAGCAAATAAAACAAAATAAAAACAACTAGGACGGAACAAAACAAGATTTTTTTAAAAAAAGTTGAGATTTTGAACCAGATTTTGAAAAATTGACAGAGATACATATAATTAATAAGGTAGAAGATATACAAGGGAAAACCAGAAAAATGGAAGAGGAGTTAGAACAGATGAAGAAGGAGCAGCAAAAAGATAAAGAAACATTAAAATGTTTGGGAATTTAAAGACAGCAGAGCAAAAGTTTGAAGTTGAGAGGACCCCAGGAGCAGAAAGAGGAAAGCCTAACTCAAAGAGTAACAGATATTTTGGAACCATATCTAAGCTTAAGAAGAGCAAAGCTTGAACATGAGATAGATAACACTTAAGAATTGAATCGGCAGGGGCCCAAAGGGAAGATCTCCCATGTGACATAGTGGTATATTTTATTAAAGAAAAAACAGGGGACATAATTCTTAAAAAAGCTATAAAAAAAATTGATAGTGGACAGACAGAAATAAAAATTTTTAAGAATGTACCACCCAGTGCAATAAGAATGGAGAATATGCATTTCTAAAAAAAAAATTACAAGCAAGAGGAGTAAGGTATAGAGGGGAAAATTTCCCAAAAAGGACTTTCCTTTTTTTATGAGGGGAAAAAAGAAGGAAAAGTTTGTACAACAAGCAACAGAATTTCAAAAGGATTATTTGAAGCCAGTATCTCCAGAAGAAAGAGGAATCAGATACAACTTTGGAGAAAAAAAAAAAAGATATGGCAATGGGAGGAGATTTGAGTTTTTACATCTGAGGATGAGGTACAATCAGAAGAACCAAAAGCAAAAAGAAGAAAAGAAAGAAAGACTTAAAATAACCATGAAGATAATAACCTGGAATGTCCAAATAAATTCACAAGTTAAAAGAAGACAGACTTTTCATTATAAGAGAGATTAAAACTTCAAATAACAATATTATTGGAAACTCATATAAAGAAAAAAATAAGAAAAATATCTCATAATTCCAAATTAGGACAACGTTTTACCTTTTTTAGGGAAGAAATTGTAGAGAAGGTTTTGGGGAGGATTTTTTATCCAAATGAAAAAGACTAATTATTTTTCTGAAGTGCGCCAATCTTGGTCACGAAAAATGATATTGGCTTCAAAACGTTTGTTGACAGAGATAAAAAAAGAAATATTGCCAAAGATCATCTCAGACCACCATCCAGTGGAGATGCAAATACAAGAAGCTACAAGACAATTTCAATGGAGATTGAATGACACTCTTCTAAATGATGAAGAAGTAGTTAAACTAGCAAAAGAAATTTTGAAGAATTATTTCAAAGAAAATGTAAAAGATGATATGAAGATGAAGACAGTCTGGGATGCATCAAAAGCAGTAATGAGAGGCTTTTTTTTTCAAAAGAGACAAATTCAAAACAAGGAAAAAAGACAAAAATATCAAGAATTGACAACAAAATTGCAAGAAAAAGAAAAAGAGCTTAAGGATAATCCAATGAAGAAATCAATACAAACTGAAATAAAGAAAATACAAAAAGGAGAAATGTTGAATTACAAGAAGAGATAGAGGAAAAAATGAAACAATTGAAATTATAATTTTAACAGGCAAAAAAAGGGAAAAGGGTTCCTAAAGTTAAAAAAAGAAAGAAAAACCCAAAGCTAATTAAAAAAAAGGGAAAAAAAAATTTCACAACATGAAAAAATAAAACAGAAATTCAAAGCATATTTTGAAAAATTATTTCAAGAAGAAAATCCACAACACTGAAAGATGGAAAATGGGGAAATTTTTGTAAATAAATTAAAAACAAAAAAATCACAAGAGAAACAGGAACAGTTAAATAAAAAGATAACAACACTTGAGATAAAAAAACAATAAAAAAAAGAAAATAGACAAGGCACCCGCTCCAGATGGATTTACCGTGCTTTATTATAAAAGATTTGTAAAAGAAATAATTTACCCTTACCAAGCAACTTTGCAAGAATAGAAAAAAATGGAAAACCATATTCATGGGGGAAAAAAAAGTGGGTTTTACCCAAAGAAACAGAGATAAAAGCGAAGTAAAAAACTATAGACCAATATCTCTTTTGAATGTGGGTTTTTAAAAATGGGCGAAATATTGGCAAAACTTGGGCAAGCAATACAGGTAATTTCAGGAAGGACAAACAGGTTTTCTCCCAGGCAGAAAATAAGAACAATATTAGAACTTTACTCAATGCAATTGAATTTAAATGGGGAAAAAAAGGAAAGAAGGTAGCAATTATACGTTGGATGCAGAAAAAGCTTTTGACAATGTTTTGGGGTTTTTTGCATTATATTTAAAAGAATATGGCCTGGAAGAAACTTTTTGGGAATGGATAGGAGGATATATCAAGATCAATCAGCAAAATTAATAATAAATGGAGATAAAACTGAGTTTTGAAATAAAGAAGGGTGGATACTGTTACTATTTATAGTAGTATTGGAGATATTATTGATAGCAATAAATGGAGATTCACAGTTAAAAGGCTTAAAAATTAAAAAGAAGGAAATAAAATATAAAGCTTTTGCTATGAATAATAATATTTTTGGAGGAACCACAAAATCTATACAGAGGGTTAGAACTTTAAAAATATGGGAAAATACAGGGTACAAAAAAAAAAGAGAAAAAATGAAGATGATGACTTCAAATATAACAAAAAAGGATAAGAGATTGGAAAGAGATCTGGATATCAAATTACAAAAAAAATAAAATATTTAGGAATAGTAATTACAAACAAAAATCAAGAATTATTCAATAATAATTATATGAAACATGGAAGGAGATTCAAAGTAAAATGGAAAAATGGAAGCACATAACTTTTCTCTCCTAGGAAGGATAAATGCTTTTAAAATGTCTTTACCTAAGCTAATGATTCTTTTTCAAAATTTTCCAAAAAAAAGGGGGAGAAAAAATTTTTAAGGAATGGAGAAAGAGCTGTGGAAATTTTGGGAGGGAAAAAAACAAAAATAAGATTTAAAACATTACAAGATGTAAAGGAAAGAGGAAGTTTTGATGTACCATCGTTGAAAATCTATTACCAAGTATGTTGTTTGGAAATATAAGAACTTTATACAGTTGGAGAATACAACAATAAAAAAGTGGAAGGAATAAACAATAGATTTGGCTGGCACCGATACTTACGACAAACAATTGTAAACTATGATTTTAATAATCATTGTATACGAAAATATTTTGAAAGTGTAAAAATAAAACGTAATTTTATAGAAGGCCTCTGACGTGGACCTCACCATAAGAAGCTTTTAAAAAATTTTCCCAAAAAAAACAAAGAAATCTTTTAACATATAAGAGTTTTAAAATGGGAAGGAGATAAACCAAGGATGGCCCCAGAAGAAAATAAAAGAGTTAGGGTATGAATTTAACTGGTTTCCATGGAGACAATTAAGAGAGAGATTCAAGATGGATAAAAATTGTATGGGTTTGAAAAAAATGATAATGAATTAGATGTGCTGATGAAAAGGGGGTTTGAAAAAGGGAATTCTAGATTTTATAAAATATTGTTGAAGGAAATGGAACCAGAAATGATAAAAGATAATATGATTAAAAAGGCGCAAAAAATTGGACACTCAATTGAGTTGGATACATGGGTGAAATCATGGAAAACAGATATAAAATTTAAACCAAGTTTTAATTTAAGGGAAAATTTTTATAAAATGTTACATAGATGGTACATGACACCTGTAAGGTTGAAAAAAATAACAAAAAATGGGAATGGAAAATGTTGGAAAATGGTAAAAGAGGGGTTTTTTTTCATATATAGTGGACTTGTAAGGTTGCAAAAAAATTTTGGAAGGAAATACATGATGAAATTAGAGAATGTATAATTTAAACTTTGAAATGAAACCAGAATTTTTTTTGTTGAATATGTTTGGCCAACAAAGAGAAATAAAGATCTCACCAGAAAAAAATTGTTATATGTTATAACTGCAGCAAGAATGCATATGCGCAACACTGGAAAAAAGGAAATTATATTGATATAAAAGAATGGAAATTAAAAGTTCTGGAATGGAGAGATAGAAAAGGGTTTGGGTTTTTCACTTAAAAAAAAACCAATCCCGAACTTTGAAAAAAATGGCGGGAAGTTCTGAACTGAATAAAGGAATAAGGGAAAGAATAAGAAAGCGTGTTGGAAAAATGGTAATGAAAATTAAAAATGTTATAGAATAAGTATAAGCTGAATGTAATAAGGTTAAAAGTAATAATATGTTAATCTTAGAGTAGAAAAAATGTATAAATGGGATGTAAACACAAACTCAACTGGAAAAATGATGCTTGGAAGCGGGGGGGGGTATTTTGAGCAAAACTTTAATAAAAATATATACAAAAAAAAGTCAAGAACTTGGAAGCGATTCTGTAGCTCGAGAGTCTCCGTATGGCACCTTGGTTTTCTACTCCTGCCTGTCACATTCCTCCAAGTGTCCTTCTCCCTGTTTCATGAACCAGCCTCTTTGTCCACTAGCTCCTCCGTGCATTCTGTCTTCAAAAAGGTCCTCTCAGCCCTATTCAAGAACTTCTCTCCCTTCCTAATAATGCAAAGATTTGAAATGTGTGCCTCCAGCTGTTGAACCTTCTCCTCCAAGAGGGCAACCAGCTTGCATTTGCTGCAGGTGTACCCAACGATGTCTTGTGGAAGGAAAAGAAACATGCCACAGCTGTGGCAAGTGACCACAGCAGCTCCCTCCTCCTCCATACCTGATAGTCTAGATAGTTAAATTGAAAAAGGTAAAGGTGGGCTTTGCCTTCAAAGTCCCCTGGTAAAATCTATGTCAACCCCCTGTTTGCAAAGTTCGTATTGTCAACCTATCAAGAGAGAGGGTACAATACTATAGTGCTTATAGTTACTCCCTCAAGCTGCCAACCCTACCTAGATGTTGTGGAGAGGCAGATTGAGTCTGGATGCCTTCAAGGAAGAAGCAGTTAAGTCTTGCCAAGGTTAGGTATTAAATGTAAAAGTATGCACGCCTTTGGCATGCACCGCTGAGAACAGAGATAAAGAGCTGCTAGCTCCTCCCCCTAGCTTGTCAGTGAATCAGCTAGAACTGACAGCTGCTAGCTCCTCCCCCTAGCTAGTCAGTTAAACCACATGCTCAGGGAGACCACATGGCCAGACAAAACAGACAAACAAACAATCAAACTCAGCCCCAGAAGCCTGTAAAAGACACCCAGTCAAGAGGTCTTCTCAGAAACAGCTCACTTTCTGCTCTCTCCTCTGGAAATAATTTTTCATGTAAGCAAAGTCATGTTCAGAATTCTACAATAAAGACTTCTACTATCTATGGAGCAAAAAAGACCGGACATCCAAGGTTCAGAAAGGGAAGAGGTGTTAGGGATCATATTGCAAACGTACTTTGGATTATAGAGTGCATCAAATAATTTCAAAAAAAAAAATCAGTCTGCACTTCATAGATTATAGGAAAGCTTTCTCTTTTCCTTTTTTTGTTACTTATATTTGTATCTCTTCCATATTTTTTTTTGAATGTAAGTTTAATTAGATTCTTCTATTAGACTTTCATAACAATATTCTAGGATAAGAAATGGTGAATACATAGAATAGGACGCAGTAGGGGTATAATAATTGTTAGGGTGTAATAATGATTGCTCTTCCAGGTTACATCAGTTATAGACAAGTTCAAATTATTTAATTATTTATCTATATTATTTATATCTTTTTTGGGGGGTATAGTTGAGTATTGAACAATATTGTAGTGTTAGATTCACATTGTTGATTAGATTATATTATAGTCTTGTACTGCGGCATATACATATGGACCTATTATATACACATCTATGTCTATTGTGCTGATTTGCAATGATGCTTGAACATAATAAATAAAATATTACTAGCAAAAAAAAAATAGATTATAGGAAAGCCTTTCATTGTGTAGATCATGAGAAACTATGGACTACACTAAAAGAAATGAGTATGCCACAGCATTCAGTTGTCCTGATGTATAACCTGTAGGCAGGAAAAGAGGCTACTTTTAGGACAGAATACAAAGAAATGAAATGGTTTCCAATTGGTAAGGAGAATAGACATGCAGTGGTGTAGGAACAGGGGGCCACGGGGCACTTCGCCCCTGGCGGCAATGTTTTGGGGGTGTCCTGGCTCGTAGCCACACCCCCGCATGCCCTGGCCATGTCCCCACTCACCGTGGCCATGCCCATGCATGCCCTGGCCACACTCCACACACTGAGACCACATCCCCATGCACCGTAGCCCTACCCCCTCCTGCCCTCCCTCCACACACTCCAAGCTCTGCCATTGTAAACACAGCTGCATTTTATCAGCCTAGCTGTTTGTCTTGTACCGCGAATATGTCATACATAAAGAGGATTAGACTCGGAAGGAGGCATGAAAACTGGAGGATGGAACATTAACAATTTAAGATATTCAGATGACACTATACTACTAGAAAACAGCAAAGACTTGGAACAATTATGGAAGAAAATCAAGGCAGAAAGTGTAAAGGCAGGTTTAGAGTTGAACATTACAAAAAACAAAAAGAATGATCACAGATAGAATCATAGAATCATAGAATCATAGAAATGTAGAGTTGGAAGAGACCACAAGGGCCATCCAGTCCAACCCCCTGCCATGCAGGAAAACCCTCAAAGCACTCCCGACAAGTGGCCATCCAGCCTCCGCTTAAAAACCTCCAAAGAAGGAGACTCCACCACACTCTGTGGCAGCACATTCCACTGTTGGATAGCCCTGACTGTCAGGAAATTCCTCCTGAGATTCAGGCGGAATCTCCCCTCCTGCAGCTTGCATCCATTGCTCCTTGTCCTGGTCTCAAGAGCAGGAGAAAACAAGCCCACTCCCTCCTCGACATGACATCCCTTCAAATATTTAAACATGGCTATCATGTCCCCTCTCAACCTTCTCTTCTGCAGACTAAACATACCCAGCTCTCTAAGTCTGTCCTCATAGGGCATGGCTTCCAGGCCCCTCACCATTTTGGTTGCCCTCCTCTGGACCTGCTCCAGCTTATCCATATCCTTCTTGAATTGGGGTGCCCAGAACTGGACACAGTATTCAAGATGAGGTCTAACCAATGCAGAATAAAGTGGTACCAATACCTCCCTCGATCTAGACACCATACTCCTATTGATGCAACCAAGAATTGCGTTGGCCTTCTTGGCTGCCGCATCACACTGCTGACTCATGTTCAGCTTGTGGTCTATGAAGACTCCTAGATCCCTTTCACACGTACTGTTAGCCAGCCACGTGTCCCCCATCCTATATTTCTGCATACCATTTTTTCTGTCTAAGTGTAGGACCTGTTGAAATTCATTTTGTTAGCCTTGGCCCAGTTCTCCAATCTGTCCAGGTCCTTTTGAATTTTGATCCTGTCATCAGGCGTATTAGCAACCCCTCCCAATTTGGTGTCATCTGCAAATTTGATCAGCGTGCCCTCTATTCCTTCATCCAAGTCATTAATGAAGATATTGAACAGCACCGGGCCCAGGACAGAACCCTGTGGCACCCCGCTAGTCACTTCTCTCCAGGATGAGAATCTGCCATTGGTGACCACCCTTTGGGTACGGTCAGTCAACCAGTTACAAATCCACCTGACAGTAGCCTGTCCAGTCCACATCTTACTAGCTTCTTTGCAAGAATGTCATGGGGAACTTTGTCAAAGGCCTTACTGAAATCAAGATATACTATGTCCACAGCATTCCCTTCATCTATCAAGCAAGTAACTCTATCATAAAAAGAGATAAGATTAGTCTGGCATGACCTATTTTTGAGAAATCCATGTTGACTTTTCGTAATTACGGCATTGTTTTCTAAGTAATTAGAAACTGACTGATGATCCGCTCCAGGATCTTTCCAGGTACTGATGTCAGGCTGACTGGGCGATAATTATTTGGGTCCTCTTTTTCCCTTCTTGAAGATGGCGACAACATTTGCCCTCCTCCAGTCTGCTGGAACTTCTCCGGTCCGCCAAGAGTTTTCAAAGATTATAGCAAGAGGTTCCGCAATGACCTCTGCTAGTTCTTTTAAAATCCTAGGATGCAATTCATCTGGCCCTGGAGACTTGAATTCATCCAGTGTGGCCAGGTATTCTTGTACTACCTCTCTATCTATTCTGTGCTGCATTTCCCCCACTTCCTCACCTGCTCCCCAACCGCCAGGTTGAGTGTTTTTATCCTTTTGGGAAAAAACTGAGGCGAAGAAGGTGTTGAGGAGTTCTGCCTTTTTTCTTCCTCCTGTTATTAATTCACCATCTTCCTTGCACAGTGACCCTATCGTCTCCTTCTTTTTCCTTTTGCTGCGGACGTATTTAAAAAAGCCCTTTTTACTGTTTTTAATGTCTCTGGCCAGCCTAAGTTCGTTCTGTGCTTTAGCCTTTCTGACCTTCTCCCTACATCTCCTGGCTACTTGTTTATAATCTTCTTTGGTGATTTCCCCCTTCTTCCATTTCCTGTACATGTTTTTCTTAACACTTAGCTCAGCTGAGAGCTCTTTAGTCCACCATTCCGGTTTGTTCAGATGCCTTCCATTTTTCCTCCTTAATGGCACAGTTTTAGCCTGTGCCTTCAGTACCTCCCTTTTAAAGAACTCCCATGCATCCTGAACTCCTTTCTCATTGACTATTCTTGACCACGGGATTTCAGCCAGCAGCTCCTTCAGTTTACAGAAGTCTGCTTTTTTAAAATCTAAGACGAATGCCTGGCTACACTTGCCTTCTCTTCCCCACTGAATGCCAAATTCTAATAGGGCATGGTCACTCTCTCCTAAAGATCCAACCAGTTCTACCTCATTAACAAGGTCTTCCCTGTTGGTCAGGATCAGATCCAGAATATTTGATCCCCTTGTCGCCTCTTCCACCTTCTGGACCATGAAATTGTCTGCAAGACAAGCAAGAAACTTGCTGGACCTTGCCGCCTTTGCAGAGTTTGACTGATTTATATAACCTTAAAGTAGATTATGAAGATATTAAAATAGTTCAAAATTCAGTCATGAATCAGAATGGAGTCCACAATCAAGAAATTAGAAGACTAGAACTTGGAAGACCAGCTATGAATGAACTAGATACTATCTTGAAGTGTATGTAAGGACATAACATTGTATACTAAAGTTAGGATTGTCTATGCCATCGTATTTCCAATTTCTATGTGTGGTTGTGAAAACTGGACACTGAAGAAAGCTGATAGGAAGAAAATCAACTCATTCGAAATGTGATGCTGGAGAAGACTTCATAGGTCTTCTTCAGCACCCTGGACTGTTAAAAAGACAAATGAATGAGTCCTAGAACAAATCAAGCTTGAACTCTCTCTAGAAGCCAAGATGACTAAACTGAGATTGTGATACATGGGCCATATCATGAGAAGATCTGACTCACTAGAAAAGATAATAATGCTAGGGAAGATAGAAGGCAAGGGTGTTACTGCAATTTAGACCTCCTTGGGGACACCCCTAGATATTATTTTGATATCAAACCATTCGGCTTTCTTCCACCACCCCACTCCACATGTTTGCGAGGCCACCAGACAAGCACGCAAACAGGCACGGCTGATAATTGCTGGACATTCCATTCTCCACCCAGGCAGGTCAGATACAGCCAGTTCGTTGCTTCAGGGACCTCTCTGGCAAACACCTCATTACATATGTGCGATACTAACAAAAGCTTCCTGCCCCAAGCAGGCTACTGGACAAAGGTTGTGCCGTCCACTGGTAAGCGCTGCGCATTTGCATACTGGCCACACTATTGTTAATTCGGCTCTGATTCCATCATGCAAAGTTGTGACCTTTCCAAGACATTGTCTCGCACTCAAAACTCATTGTTGTTCCCCAAGTAAGGCATAGCCTGCAGTCACAATTCACTCTATAAAAACCCCTGATTCTGAGACCTTCCTCAGATCGCTCGGCCCGCTCCAGAGTTCCATCCCGCCTTGCTGCCATTTCGAGCTCCCCTCAGCTAATCGAGCTGAGCTTCTTCTCCGCATCCCCGGCTTCTCTCCTAAGGTCCAGGACAACAAGACAGGTGTCGTATCACCCATTTCCCTCTGAAAAAAACCCCTCTCTCTAGCTTAATTTCTGATTCCTTAGTTATCTGTGTGGCTGAGGTGTCTTTAAGATTTGTCTGTATTCAATAAAACATTATTTTTATTACTTTAAACCCGTCTGGCTGCTTGACTGACCTGACCCCATAGATGCTGGGTTACAAGATCCTGCCTCTCGCTAGCTTAAGTGAGTGTTCCAGCTAATTTTCCCCAAGGTTGTGTTATAGTGTTTTGTTATTTAGGTGTTCCTCCCGGGACCCCCAGAGAACAGGGTAACAAGGGGAAAAGAGGAAGACTTGAATTACAGATGGACACACTCAACCAAGGAAGACATATCACTGAATTTGCAAGAACTGAACAGGGTGGTTGATGATAGGGTTACTTGGAGGTCCCTCATAGGGTTGCCATGGGTCAAAGTCGACTTGAGGACAGTGAATAACAGCAACAAGAGAAGAAAAGAAGAGGAAACCGGAGGAAAGAAGAAGGAACTCGGAAGCCTGGAGTCTGAGGGGGGATTATCCTGGCTAAAGCAGTTGAAGATGAGATGCGGAAGGGGGAGAGCAAAATCCAAAATCTGTTTGGAAAGATATCCAAGCCATGACACATTAGCCTCCCTACAGAAAAAAAAATAAATGTCTTTTCTGCACTTCCCTTCTTCCTCTACTCTCCTCGCCAGGTTTATCATATTTACATAAGCAGCCCTTCAAAGTGTGCAGAAGGAGTGCGAGGGGGGGTGTAGCTTGGATGGATTCTGAGGGGCTCACATTTTACCCTGTTGCTTTCCCTCCTGGGTTCCTTTACAAACTCTCTCTCCTTTGCCCTCACCAGACCCATCCCACCCCCATGACCTCCCTGTCCTGCCTCTGGAGACTGTGTGATCTCCTGGAAAATGCGAGGTAGCCTTCTAAAAGAAGAAATCAATTAGTAACGACATGAGGCATAGGAAGAGCCACTCCAGTTGCTCTCATCCCACAGGCCCCATTGACTGGGCAGGTGGGCACCCTTCGCCGCCGCCTCTTCTGCCGCCCCCAGCAGTGACCCTTTTGTCCATCCGGGCAGCTGCCGCTTCGTGGATTTCTCTCGCCCTTTGACCGGCCAGAAAGATTTGAGGCAGCCGATGGCTCTCGCTTCTCCCAGGCGAAAGAAGAGGAAAGAGAATGATGAACAGAGGCAGCGGGGAAGAGGCCTTGCTAAGAGCCGCCTTGGCGCACAGCAGCAGCCGTGCCATCAACCCCGGCGGAAGCAGCAGCAACCAGAGAAGCCAGAGGATGGACCTGACAGGAAAAGGGCTGAAGAAGGAGGGTGGAGCACTGATGTCACCAGGCTTGCTATCACCCCTGTTTGAGGGTGCAACCCACTACGCCTCCCCGCAGCACCAAAATGACGCCCCTGGTCTCACAACTGCATACATACACTTTTTAACTGGAGGCCTTACTATCACTCTGTACCACATCTGAAGAAGTGGGTTTATATGCACAAAGCTCACGCTAAAATTAAAAAACAAAAAACAAAAAGCAAGTTAGTCTTAAAAGTGAGAGAGTCAGAGTGGTGTAGTAGTTTGGATGTTGGACCTTGGAGACTAGGGTTCAAATCCTCACTCAGCCATAGACACCCTCTGGGTGAGCTTGTGCAAGTCACACACTCTCAGTCCCAGAGGGAAGGAGCAGCAGCCTCCCTCCCCCCAACAAATCTGGCCAAGAAAACCCCATGATAACTTCATCTTTGTTACCACGGTTTTCTAGCCCGGACTTGTGGGATATTAGATATCATTTTGATATCAATAATTTGGCCTTCTTTACCTATTCTGCTCCATGTGCTGCGAAGTCCCCAAACAAGCTCGCATACAGGCACAGCCGCTAATTGCTGTAATATTCCACACAAATACAGGCAGGCCAGAAATAGCCATCCCGCCGCTTCAGGAGACCGCAAGGCAAGTACCACATTATGTATGTATGCTACTTACAAAGAACTCCCTGCTTAAGGACCTTGGTGCTCAGGTGGTCATTTCATCTCTCCTCCCTGTTCAAGGACATGGTGCACGTCGGGAAAGGACAATAGCAGAGGTCAACAACTGGCTCCGCACGTGGTGCCACTGGCAACAGTTTGGGTTTTTGGAACATGGCCTGAATTTCCATGAACGTGGGCTTCTGGCGAGGGATGGGCTGCACCTCACAAAACTTGGCAGGAATGTTTTTGCAAACAGTCTTGCAAGGAGGATTAAGAGGTCTTTAAACTAAGTTCCACTGGGGAGGGAGAAAATATTATTCAGGGCAGGGACTTGGCGAGCGCAGGGGGAAAAGGCCCAATTGATACTGCACAAGTAGTACAAGAGGCCAATGGCGGGAGGAGTAGAAACAATAGTACAGGACTGGCAGGAAAGGCACAGGGACTTAAGTGTCTCTACACTAATGCACGGAGTATGGGAAACAAGCAGGATGAACTTAAACTCCTAGTACAAAAAAATAAATACGATTTGATAGGCATCACTGAGACCTGGTGGGATGAGTCTCATGATTGGAATGTAGGAATAGGGGGTATAGCCTATTTTATAAAAATAGACCAAACAAGAAAGGAGGAGGAGTAGCCTTGTATGTCAAGGATGTTTTCATCTGTGAAGAGATCCTTGACTTAAACCCAGTAAGCCAAGTCGAGAGCATTTGGGTTAGAATTAAGGGAGCGAGAAACAATGGGATATTCTGGTGGGGGTTTACTATAGACCTCCAAACCAGGCTGAGGTCTTTGATGATGCCTTCCTCAACCAAATGACTGCACATTCAAGGAGGAGAGATACAGTAATAATGGGAGATTTCAATTACTCAGATATATGCTGGCAGTCAAACTCTGCCAAAACAGCAAGGTCCAGCAAGTTTCTTGCTTGTCTTGCAGACAACTTCATGGTCCAGAAGGTGGAAGAGGCCACTAGGGGATCAAATATTCTAGATCTGATCCTGACCAACAGGATGACCTTGTTAATGAGGTAGAAGTGGTTGGATCTTTAGGGGGGAGTGACCATGCCCTATTGGAATTTGGCATTCAGTGGGAAGGAGAAAATTAGTGTAGCCAGACACTTATCTTAGATTTTAAAAAAGCAGACTTCTGTAAACTTAGGGAGCTGCTGGCTGGAATTCCGTGGTCAAGAATAGTTTAAATATTTGAAGGGATGCCATGTAGAGGAAGGAGAGGGCTTGTTTTCTGCTGCTCCAGAGACCAGGACAAGGAGCAATGGATTCAAGCTGCAGGAAAGGAGATTCCACCTGAACCTCAGGAAGAACTTCCTGACAGTCAGGGCTGTCCAGCAGTGGAATATGCTGCCTCGGAATGTAGTGGAGTCTCCTTCCTTGGAGGTTTTTAAGCAGAGGCTAGATGGCCATCTGTCGGGAATGCTTTGAGGGTCTTCCTGCATAGCAGGGGGTTGGACTGGATGGCCCGTGTGGTCTCTTCCAACTCTACATTTCTATGATTCTATGATTCTATGATTCTATGCCCCTAGCAGGCAGCTTGACAAGCCGAATACTCAACTGTCAAGCACTCTGCGTTTGCATACTGGCTACTCTATTGACAATTCGGATTTAACTCAATCATGCTAAATTCTGACCTTTCGGGGGCTTTGTCTCAAGCCTGAAACTCATTGTTTTCCCCAAGTCCGGACTAGCCTACAGCCACATTTTCCCCTATAAGAACCCCTGACTTTGAGAACTTCCTCGGATCGTTCCCGACTTCCATTCCACCTTGCTGCCACTTTGCTTGGCGAGCCTTCCCCTCAGTCCCACATACTGAGAACCTTCATATCCACGAACTGTATCTTCAGACTACCCGGGCTTCAGGACAGGTGTAGTATTACCCATACCAAAAACCTCATCTAAAAATCCCTCTATCCAACTCCAACCTTTATTTCTCTAGTTACCTGTGTGAGTGTGTTGCATATACTCGTTTGATTGTATTTTAATAAAAACAATAATTATTATTTCCCTTCTGTTTGCTCCTTGATTTGTCCTAACCCCGTAGACATTGGGTAAAAGATCTCGCTCTGTTGCCCTCCCTCTCGCAGTGCTAACTTGTGCTCTTTGCTAATTTCCCCAACTTGTATAATTTGGAGAGCATTTAGGTATCCCTCATGGGACCCCCAGAAAACAGGGTAATACCCTAGGTTTGCCGTAAGTAAAAAATGACCTGAAGGCACACAACAAGAAGAATTTAAAGGTGCTGCCACATTCCTTTTTTTTTTTTTGGCCCCTTTTCCCTTCCTCCTGTTTTATTTTCCAACTCCATGCTGCTTGATTTCAGTAACAATGTACAAGTATAAGATAAGAGCCCATAGAAAAGATCAGACACATCACATCCCACAGGAGGTCCTAACAATATGAAAGCATGCATAAACTGGTTTACACACAGAACTGTATATTCTGTAAACAACCATATATGAAAAAGGAGCACAGATAAGGAAACTGCCAGATTTAAAGAAAGTACTTGCAGAATACAGATCAATGGGCAAAGAAGACAACTTTTCTAGGGTCTCCTTAAACTTAGCCTAAAGAAAAGTTTGGGAGCATGGAAACTCCTGAATTTAATGGGACAGCTAAGTCACTATAAAGTGGTACCCTTAAGCCTCAAGAAGAAACTTCATTGACTGAGGTGGCCCTGTTACTGCTTTGACTGCTCAGTTAAGCAGCTAGTCTCTGTGTTCCCCACTGTTCACAACCTACTGTTAATTGCATACACTGTTCTTTTATAAGAAACTAAAGACTGAGGATTTACTTCCTAGCATTGCTTTCCACAAATTTTATAGAGGACATGTGGCATCATGAATCTGTGGCCAAGGCCATAAATTCTCATCACCCTGCAATTACCTGATAATTTGAAAAGAAAAAGATGAAATGGCCCTAACTACAGCAGCAGCTGAGATGATCTAGCATTCAGTTTCTCCACACAAGCCATGGTGTCTCTAGTGTCTGGGAAGGGCTCGAGATGTTTTACAGAATTTACATTTTCCATGCTGCGGTGAATTTGGAACCTCTACACAGCTAAGACAGAATAAATTTTACTTCAGCACAAACCTCTTGATCATTCCCTCCTTCAAATGGGGGAAAAGAGCACTGAGAATGTGGAAAGTGTAGAGCACATCATAAATCCAGGGACACAGGAACTCAAAAAGCTGCATAAGGCACATACGGTCTGCTATAAAGGAAGCACTGTGCTTTAATATTATTTTCTGTTTAAAAATCTACATGTGTGGTTTGGGACAAAGGCCTTTTGGTGTGGAAATCAGAAGGTTCAGTGTTGTTTTTTTCTACCTCCTCACCAAAGAGGTTTTTTTCCTCCCCCTGAAGACACAGTGAAAAGATGTGCTAGGGGTTCTAACGCATGGTAAAAGAAAAAGAAAATGGATTCATTATGCTGCAAATCATGTCTACTCTGGGCCATGCTTATTGCACCCAACTAAGATCAATGGGACTTATTCCCAGTCAGTTTGTGTAGGATTGTAACCTCAGAATTTTTTTTAAACTCTAAGTAACAGCTTACCCCAAAATACAGCTTTTCAGCTTTGCATAATGATAGTGAGAATTCCAATGACTAAAATGAATCCATTTTTCATGTGAAGTTATTGAAACACATTATTTTCCTACAGTTTGTCAAGAAATCCATTTCTGTGATCACTAGTGCCTTCCCTAGCCATTCGTTAATGCACAGTATAGCTGCAGGGTTGGTGGAACAATTAGATGCTAGCCTCTGCCAGGAATTCAATGGAGAAATGAATTCCTTTTAGTTTTTCTCAACCTCTCAGTGACTTCCATTGCCATCAGCCATGGTATTCTTCTGGTGGTAGTTTCAGTCCATCCTGGGAGATCAGTCCTAGAAAGTGATGCTGGGTGACATCTGTTACCCTTTGCTGTTGGCCTATGGTGTCCCTCAAAATTCTGTATTATCCTCATACAGTTTAACATCTACATGAAGTCACTGCAGCAGATCATTCAGAGTTTAGGGGGGTGCCCCCAGTAATGGTGTGATTGCCTCTCTTTCTCCCCTTTCCATTTCATTTCAAGGAAACTTCTGAAGATGGTAATGGACTAGAAGTGGGCTAAGAAGTGAAACTGAACATAGGTTTGCAGTTTGGGGATTCTTCCAGAACCAGCCTGTATCTTCGATGCTCATATATCAGAAATGGCCATGCTACCCCAAAACGTGGTTGACTCAGGAGTCCATCAGTGATGCTAGTACCTCCAAATGACAGGGAGGAATTAATTAGCTCAAAATTAAGAGGCCTGTGAGAGACAGGTAACTTAACAAGATCTTTTAACCAATGTGGAAAGAACCAGCCAGAGATTCAAAAGTAAACTAAAAAATCATTTTATTGAAGGGAATTCACTCACACATCTATACAAGACAGAGTCATACATTCACACAAGAGCTAACCAAAGGATAAAGGGAGGAAAAATTATGGATAGTGAGCCAGAGATTTTTGGGGTATAATCACCATTCCAGAAGAGTAGTGAAGAAGCAGTGGAGTGGCTAGGACTTGTGTGCCTAAGGGCAGTACACAACCAGAAATCAGAGCAATAGCATGGCCAACAGCAAATGAAGTACTGCATCTGACTGCTCAAAACCAAGGGTTTATATACTCTATTTCCCTCCCTGAAAGGGCGTGAAGGTTTCGACAGGAAATGAACACAGCAGGGGTGTTTGCCTGATTCATCAGAACTATTGTTTTTTGCTGAGAGGATTAGTTTGGAGCCATTAAGTCTGGCTTTTCTGGCTAATTCTCCATGAACTTATGACTGGGCCATGCTGAAATTACCTTTAACCTGCTTTCCAGCCAGTGTCCCATATCCGTAAGTGTGTATAATTTATATTTTATGCCAATTAAACATATCTACCAATTAATATATTTTGCCAATTAAATCATATCAAAGTGTGGGACAGTCTTTCGTCTGGCAAGGGTATCTCCATTCCTGGAGAAGGCAGATCTGGCCAGGCTTACATATGTCTTAGTCATGTTTTAATTAGTGCACTACAGTGTACTATACATTGGACTACTTGCAAACAACATTTGGAAACTAGCTTAGAGATTACCATTGAACTGCCTTTGAAAAGAACTAGTGCAGAATGCAGCAGATCATTTCTTAATTGGCAGTGGAGGGGTGAGTAATATGTGACTGCCTAGTTGAAGGAGCTGCACTGGCTTCAAATTGTTTCTGAGTATAATTCAAAATGTTAATTATGACTTCTGAAACCCTGATTGGTTTAGGATTAGGTTAGCTGAAGAGCTGTCTTCTGTACAATCATGGCTGCCTGATGACATGCCTTTGGAAGCCCTCTGAAACATCCAACAATCCATGCAGCATACTTTGTCTTAGCTGTGATGAAGCTCTGGAAACTCCTTTCCAAAGAAGGCTTATCTCACCTCTTTAACAATCTTTTTGGAGAAAGTTGGAGTTGGAGAAAATCTTTTTCAGGAAGGCTTCCAGGAGCTAATTTTAAATACTGTTTTAATCAGTCCCCACCTTTTAATATTTGACATACTTTTTATTGTTGCTTGTGTTTGCTACTGCTACTTTCATGGTTTGTATTATGGTTTTAATCAATAAATGTTTATTTGTTGTGAAACATCTAGAATTCTTTGTAGAATAGGCAAGAGATAAATGTTTTAAAACAAACAAAACTTCATAGCAGTCAGGAGCGTTTGCAATAGAATAAGTCCTTTGCATCTTATTTACAGTATTTTCAAGGAAATTCAAACGTCACCCTTTTGCCTGTTATTAGAAAAATTGTTTCAGTGGTTGGATTCATTGTTTTTGAGGATATGAACATATCCACTGCACACACACACACACACACACACACCCCTGGCATATTAAGACTACCTGATTTATTTTAGCATGAGCTTTTTAGTGTCAATGCATAAATGGAATACAATAGTCAAATCTGGGATATAAATGCAGAGTTATATGTGGGTGTGGAATCAAAGTGAAATGGGATACAGAAAAGATCAGCTGTGTCACTGGTCATAATTTGCTTTAAAGAACTGTTTAACATAAATAATTGCAGCATCTGCAAACTAATACTCAGCTAGCAGATGCCATAATTATTTTTGTTAGAACAGTTTTTATCATGATGCTTCTAGGTTATCAGTTGTCCCCGAAGTGTGAAAGCAATACATCCCACTTTTACAAAAGTCAATCCTGTTGAAGGAAGAGTCTTTTCTTGAAAAAGATTTTGTTTTACATACAACTGTCATTAACAAAACAGCTTATTAATGTGCTAAGAAGTCTTTATTGAAGTTCAGGCCTCTACTAATTGGTGAAAATTGGTGAAAGTATCCCCCCACAGTTGTGGTGTAATGAAAACTGGCCTATAAACAGACTGGACTGAGAAGACTGGAATGGATATTTAGATTCCAGTCTGTTAGCTGAACTATGAACAGAGACTAAGGCTTCTTTGCACACAGGATGGAAGAAAAGTACTTATATAATTCAGGTAACAAATTAAGTTGAGATAATTGTAACATTAATTTAACATTAATTTAAATGACCTTAAGAAGGAATTCAAAGACATATTTAGAATAATGTTGTTTTATTTTTATATAAATGATATAAATAATGTTAATTATTTTATATTAAATTTAAATAATTTGGACATATGTTTGTGAGTGGATGTGTGCATCTGTACATCCCCTAGCTCCCCATCTAGCTCCGTGACTTGGAGCAAGAAAGGTTGTACCGTCTTCCTTTAAAGATTGAATTTCAACAGTTACATCTTTGTTGGTGTTAACATATTAGTGCAGTCTTCATAGGTGGTAGTACCATAATTAAAATTTAAAAAGTGAAAATGAATTTCCTAGATGAAACTCCTGCAAGCTTGTTTCAACCATTATTTTTTTAAAAAATTTATTGTTGAGGTGAGGCATAGGAGGAGGCAAAATGTGTCCTGCCAAATCATTTTTTTAATGGTGCACAGAGATTCTCTGCCTTTCTCACATGCTCACATACTTTTGTTTGCCACCACAGGTAATAGTTATAAAAGTTGCATTGAGTCAGTGGGTTTGATTTGGCTGGGACTAGCGACAGAATTTAGGCCATAGTCTCAAACTTGTACACACCTCTCAACACAGGTCTTGCCAAAGCTGAGGTGTTAAATTTTAGGTCTCACCAGTGTTGCAATAAATATTCACTGAAATGTGTTTGTATAAATCTACAATTTAATTTTAGCAACTACAATTAAAAATAAGAATTAGCACTAACCTGATTTATTAAACCATAAAACAGATTATTTTGGATTTTAAAATGTGTTTCTGCAATATAAAAACATAGTGAGAGAGCTGGACTGGGAGTTGGGAGATCGAGATTCAAAGCCCCTCAAATGCATGAAACTCACAGGGTTACCTTAAGCCAGTCAATCTGTTACAGCCTGACCTATCTCACAGGGCTTTTGGAGGGATAAAGAGGTGTGGAGAGCTCATTGGAGGCAATACGGTTTATAAATGTAAACAACACTGACATAATTAAATATTTTTTTTAAAGGTAGTAAGGAGCTCACTGCAGTAATAATTACAAATACATACCATGCCATCTAAATGAGGATTAAATATATTGTAGTTCAGCCCTGGTTAGTACTTGGATGGGACACTATCAATAAATACCAGGTGCTATAGGCTATATTTCAGAGGAAGGAAGTGGCAAAACCATCTCTCAGTACTTCTTCCCTAAGAAGATCCTATGAAATTCATGCGGTCACCATATATTAACAGGCAAAGGCACAGACACACAGAGGTCAAGTTAAGAAATCATACACTTGTGTGTCTAATGTCACTATGAGGTGGTTTAATAAATGTAAACGAGTATAGAAATCTTTACATATTTTACTTCATGATTAGAATAACATTTTTAGTTAATTAGTTAAAGTTGAAAAATTAACAAGTGGCAAGGGCAGTTTGGAAGAGGTGTTGCATCCTTTGGACCCAAATTTACTCTGGAC
Organism: Iguana delicatissima; assembly: GCA_948472985.1. NCBI lineage: Eukaryota > Metazoa > Chordata > Lepidosauria > Squamata > Iguanidae > Iguana > Iguana delicatissima. Next base: position 58,711 of record CAOKZL010003602.1, read on the forward strand.
ACTACATAGAAGCTCCTCATTTGTTCCATGAAAGAGAATTGAAGACCTCTCCCTTCTTCCCAGCCCAGTGTCAGTCTCTAAATCCCTCAAGATAGTTTTGATAAATGAGACAGAAATTTGTCAATATTTTTTTAGTAAAAACAAAAATGTAAATAGTTATTCTTCTCATTTCTCTTAATACTTATTACTGAAATATTCACAAAGACTCTACTTTTGCAGATTGTTTAAACAGACCATGACTGTTGAACTCTATCTAGCGTTTTATACAGGGCTGCCTTTGAATATGTTTTGGAAACTGCATTTTGTTTGGACTGCAGCAGCAGAATTACCATATGGGGCTGGGAGCTACCAGCATGTTATGCCTGAGCTCTGCCAACTATAGTGGCTGATGGTCCATATCTGGGGTAAAGTGTTAGCAGCCGTATACCCCCCATGCTTTGATATGGTCTAATTGGCAAATATTAAGTGGCATGAAATTAAGTTATATACACTTATGGCTGAAAGGCCATGTGGAGAAGGGACGATGGCTGGAAAGATGTGCAACGGTAGGTCAAAGGTGACCTCAGCATAGCTAGGTCATAAGTTCACTGTGGATCAGCTGGGAAAGCCTGACTTAATGGCTCTAAGCTAATCCTCTCAAGTGCCCACAGAAAACAATAGTCAAGCCCAGATGCAGCAGGTAAGCAACTCTGCTGTGCACATTTTCTACCAAAACTTTCCCCACTCACATTGCCTGTCATGTTGGCATGGTCCATGACTTGTTGTTGCTGTATGGATGCTTTGGAGTTTAATTGTCAGTACTTACTATTGTGTTATGATGTTTTGTCTCTTGCTGTATGCTTTTCCTGTCTTGCTATGTATTAAGTAGGTCTATGTAGTATTTGCTGTTAGTCCTGTTTAATGGGGTTATTATGTACCTTGCTTGATTGCATCCATATTATATTATATATATATATGTATCTCTGCTTGAATAGAAAGTAGGGCATGTGTAGTGGGTTGCTATATGGTATAAGGAAGTTGGATAGTATTAATCCTGTATGCTGCACATATATGATTTGTACTTATCCATGCAAAAAAGGTAGGTGAAAGGATGATGTACAAAGTAAGAAGACTGAGTTGTATTGGATGATGGAATAAGCTGGGAAACTTAAGGCAGTAAAACAGAACAGTTCCTGGAAAGTGCTTTGAAGGGGTAACAGATGTCCTGAAACCAGAGATGTCCAGTGGACAGTTGTGTATTAGCTGAGATCAAAGAGGAGTAGGATGCTGAGCCAAAGTATCAAGCCAAGTAGGAAGAAAGGGCAATAAAAAAGGCAAACAGCTCGCAATGGAAGAATGTAAACAACTGAAGCAAGCCTAGGCAGGATCAGGGAAGCTGACGAATTAATGGGACATGTGAATTTCACCAAGCAATATAATGCATGCTGAATAATTATCCCTTGGATCTATATATGCTTTGTTTGGAGGACACTCTCCTGTTTCAGCCACTTAAGTAATGTTTGGTTTCAATCCATCCTTCTAATAAAGAAAATTTCTGTCCACATGTGTCTTCACGTTCTGAATGTTCAAAATGGAGATGGCTTAGAGTTGTACATGACATTACTCAACCAAGACACTGAAACAATCAGTTCATTCCAGATCCCTTTTGTTTACTCTGCCAGAAAGTAATTAACTCACACCGCTTCAGGGAGGGGAAATAGAGTATAAAATAGTATAGAGTTTTGAGCAGTCAGATGCAGTACCTGAAATGCTGGACACCACTATGTCACTCTGAATTCCAATTTGGTATGCCCTTAGACACAATTCTAAGCCACATTGCTGCTGCTTCCCTACTTTTCTGGACTGGTAATTATAATCCAAAAACCTCAGGCTTGCTATCCATAATTTTTCCTTCCTTAATCCTTTGGATAGCTCTTATATAATTGTGTGACTGCATGAATCTCTTGTGTGCATGTGATTGCATTTCCCCCAGTAAAAAACACATTTAGTTTATTTTGGAATCTCTGACTGGTTCTTTCCTGTTAGAACCTGGAAAACATTGATGAAAGGTCTCGTTAGGTTATCCCCTTCTTGCAGGCCTCCTAATTTTGCTAATTATCACATGGAGGTACTGGCATCATGGGTGGACCCCAGAGTCACCCACACGTTGAGGTAACAAAAGTTCAATTTTGATTCAAAGCCACTTATGGCTTGAGATATGATACTTTGCTGATGTATCTACTGCTATGTCCATATCTCTTGTAGACAATCCTCTCTGGTGCTTCTGATGTGCTGGCTACAGGGGGAACACCTTCTCAGTAATGGGGGAAGGTTGTCCTGCAAAGGTGTGTCTCGCACCTGTGTTGTGTTTTCAGTGCCAGGCAAATACCTTTTTAATTCTCAACCTTTTAGGTCTATTTCTCCCTATTCATGATTTTACGCTGCTTTGAGATCAGGAGCTAGTTCACTTTATGTTTCAGTGCTGATGAGTAATTCCAGAAAAGGCTTTTTACTGTGCAGTCAGCCTACCTTGTTCACAGTGGCCTAGATGCCATCCTATTCCATCTGTAATCCTCCTGTCATCTGCCACCATTTCTTCTCTTTTTCTTTCTATAAACAACCAGTTGAGGAGGAAAAAGCAGAATCACTGCCTTTTGGTTTCTATTTGTAGGAGCATCCTATCTGGAAGCAACATTTTTATTTTAACAACTCTCTCATGCTTCTCTGTTGATATGTAACTGTCCCAAAGGACCCCAAGGACAATCTATTCTGATCCTTTATTTGGTGCAGAAAAACTGCATTAAAGCATCCCTGAAAGATGCCAACCTCTTTTAAAAAACATCCAACAGAGAAAAGTCTACCGCTTCTTAGGACAATTATTTCTGTTGTCAAACAACACTTACTCTTAGAAAGTTCTTAAAGTTTAGCTGAAATCTTCTTTCTTGTAACATGAAACCATTGGATCACGTTCTTTTCAGTGGAACAGCAGAAAATCAGCTTGCTCAATCTTCTGTGCTGCCCTCTCCAGAGACTCAAAGGCAAACATGGTTGAGACAGAAGAGATAGAATTGAACCAGCTACACAAGATGGTACTTGGTGTGTGTCAGTCAGCACAGCCTGAATGTTTCTGGTGGTTCATGGCAGAATCTAATGGAAACAAGTAGCAGAGGAAAGCAGAGACAAGCCAAAATAGTCCATCTGTTTGGTTCTGTCTCCTCATCTTGAAATATTAGTTCTTTTCCTAGAGACCCTGACAAGGAAACTAAATCCTGACACTTCAGTTCACAAGGTTTGGCAATCTGATGCTGGAAACAAAAAGAAACATTTTTATGATCTTAATTCTAACTAGGCAAGGAAGCTATTATTTTTTGAAGTTTAGAACTGGCAGGAGAAAGTTACCAAGAAGTTTCTTGGTGACATCTTGTTAGTTAATGGGATGTTCAATGGATGTATTTTATATTAATACTGTTTTCAAGTATGTTTTGCATCTTGCTCAGCCCATTTACATAGTTTATTAGAAAAGGCACAAAAATACTTTTTCTGAGGAAAGGCACCCTATAAATTTAACTCATGGCCTCCAGACAACTTGGGTTTTGTGAAATAATGCTAGAGATGGGAAAGCTTTCTTTTAGGATTTGCATCTTCAAATGAAAATACAGTTATTGTGTAGACAGAAGACTGAAATGGATTAGAGTGCATCTGGTCTCAGAAATTTGTGATACTGACAATGCATCTTGGAGGAAAAAATGCATATACATATGCAAAAATGCTCAAACCTAAAAATTCATTCCTTTGAAAGATATACGTAATCACAATTTATTCAGTGGGAAAATATGTACAAAACTGTATAGATTAGTAAAATCTATAAGCATTTTTGGGGGAAAAAATCTCGCATACATACAGATCCTCCCCCCTCCTCTTCCTCCTCCTCCTCCTCCCACAATCATTAAATTTATTTACATCCCGCCTTTCCCATGGGATGGGATAGATCCAAGGCATCTCACCCCAAAAACTTGTTTGGCACAAAAGTTCAAAAAGCATGAGATTACCAGTCACATAAATAATAGCATTTAGAAACAGATGAAAACACAGTAAAAAAGATAAAAATATAATATACCCTATTAAGAAGACACTTTTGTCAGAGTAATTAAGAGCCAAAAGCCTGCCTAAATTAAAGCTCCTTGCCTGCCAGTGGGGGGAAAAAAACGTAGAGAGGGAACCAAGCAAGCCTCCCATGACAGGGCATTCCATATGTTGGAAGAAGCCACTGGAAGAGAAAGCTCTCTTTCTTGTCTTCACCAAATATGCCTGTGATGGTAGCAAGAAAAAGAAAACCTTCATCCAGAGATGTTAAAAGTCAGGTAGGCTTTTGATTCTCAATGAAGGAATTTCCATGAAGGAAGGATAAAATTATCACAATCTGATCTGGAAAAAGAAAAGAATGTGAATACCATTGGGACACTGAGAAACAAAATCAGAATTAGTCTGAAAGATTTCCATATCCATAGGCAATAGAGGATAAACAACCTGTTTCCAAGTTAACACCTGCATTTGAATGCTGATACATTGCAACAGTGATCTCACATGCTGGGACATCAGCATACTTACGCAAACACCCTGTTTTTAAAAATATCTGAAAAAGTGCCAATTTCTTTTCCAAAGACCAAACCCCCAAAAACTTTAGAATCATAGAACTGGAAGAGACCACAAGGTCCACCAAGTCCAATCCCCTGCCATGCAGGAATACAGCATCAAAACATTCCTGACAGATGGCCATCCAGCTTCTATTTAAAAATTTCCAAAGAAGAAGACTCCACCACACTCCCAGGCAGCATATTCCACCATTGAACTGCTCTTAACCTCAGGAAGTTCTTCCCAATGTTTAATGCTTCCTATGGGAAGCCCGCTCAGCCCGGTGATAGCAAATTTTTACATGGAGCACTTTGAAAGGCAAGCCCTGGAAACAGCACCAAAAAAGCCCACTACATGGTTTATGTGGATGACACCTTCATCATTTGGAGCCACAGTGATGAACAGCTGACCTGGTTTCTGGACCATCTAAACAACATCCACCCGAACATCCAGTTCCCCATGGAGAAAGGAAATGAGGGAAAACTACCATTTCTGGATGTCCTAGTCACCTGCAAACCCAACCATCGATTGGGCCACACGGTGTACAGAAAACCTACACATGGACAGATATCTACACAAAGACTCCAACCATCACCCAGGACAAAAAAGGAGCACAATAAAAACTCTGGTAGACCATGCTAAAAGAATTTGTAAACCTCACCTCTTGAATGAGGAACTGGATAATTTAAACTGGGCTCTACAGGCTAATGGGTACTCCAGCTCAGATATCAGAAGGGTCTCAAGACCCTGAAAAAAACACAGGATTAAGGATAAACAGCCATCTGAAGGAAATGTGTTTTTACCATATATCAAAGGAGTCACTGACCGAATAGGGAAACTCATTAAGAAACATAATCTCCGAACAATTTACAGACCAACCAGGAAAATTCAGCAAATGCTTCTCCACTCCATTTCCAATTCACCGTTTTCTGAAGATGCCAGCCACAGATGCAGGCAAAATGTCAGGAGAAAATACAACCAGAACACGGGCTCAAAGCCCAAAAACCCACAAAAACCAATGGATTCTGGCCGTGAAAGCCTTCGACTCTACATTTAAGTTGAATATCTTTTCCTGTAATATGAATCCATTGCTGTGTGTCCTAGTATCTGGAGCAGCAGGAAACAGGATTACCCATCTTCCATATGACATCTCTTCAAATATTTAAACATAGCTATCATGTCACCTCTTAATCTTCTCTTCTTCAGGCTTAACATACCCAGCTCCCTAAGACATTCCTCATAGGGAATGGTTTCCAGGCCTTTTACCATTTTGTTCCCCCACTTCTAGAAATGTTCAATCATGTCAATAAGCTTCCTGAACTGTGGTGCCTGGAACTGGACATAGTATTCCTGGTGGGATCTGACCCAAGCAGAATAGACTGGTACTACTATATGCCTTGAACTTTTAAGTATACTGCTATTGATACAACCCAGAATCGCATTGCCTTTTTTAACTACTGCATAATGATGCTGATTCATGTTCAGCTTGTGATCTGCTAAGACTCCTAAATCTCTTTAATGTGTACCGTGATCAAGCCGGGTGTCGGCCATCTTGTATTGTACATTTCATTTTTTCTGCTCAGGTGTAGTACCTTACACTTCTCCTTGTTGACATTCATTTTGTTAGTTTTGGCCCAGCTCTCTAAACTTTTAAGATCATTTTGAACTCTGATCCTGTCCTCTGGGGTGTTAGTTACCCTCTCCTAATTTGATGTCATCTGCAAATTTGATAAGTATGCCCTCTTTTCCATCATCCAAGTTATTGATAAAGATGTTGGATAGCACTGGGCCCAGGACAGAACCTTGTGGAACCCCACTAGTCACTTCTCTCCAAGATGAAGAGGAGCCACTGGTGAGCATTCTGTGGGTTCAGTCAATCAATCAATTACAAATCCACCTAACAGTAGCATTGTTTAGCCCAGATTTTACTACCTGGCTTAAAAGAATATCATGGTAGACTTTGTCAAAGGCCTTACTGAAGTCAAGATATACTATATCTATGTTGACTTTGAGTGATCATGGCATTCCTTTCTAAGTGCTTACAGACTTGTCTGTTTAATTATCTGCTCTAGAATCTTTCTTGGTGTTGCTATCAGACTGACCAGGCAGTGATTGTTTGGATCCTCTTTTCCCCCTTTTTGAAGATGTGGACAATATTTGCCCTCCTCTAATCTACTCGGACTTCTCCCATTCTCCATGATTTCTCAAAGATTATTGGCAGTGGTTCTGCCAACTCTTCTGCCAATTCTTTTAATTCCTTTGGATGTAGTTCATCTGGTCCTGGAGACTTGAATTCATTTAAAGCAGCCAAGTATTCCTGTACTACTTCTTTAGCTATACTGTAGTGCATTTGCTCTACTGCATCATCCGCTCCATTTTCCCCAAGTCGAGCACTGATTCTCTTTTGGGGAAAGACTGTGGCAAAGAAGATGTTGACAAGTTCTGCATTTTCTCTGTCCCCTGATAACATTTTGACATCTTCTCAACATAATAGTCCACCATTTACTTCTTCTTCTTTTTGCTACAGACATAACCCAAAAAACTTTTTAAATTATTTTTAATCTCTCTAGCAATCCTGAGGTCATTTTGCACTTTAGCTTTTCCAGCTTTCTCCCTACCTTTGCCGGTTGTTTGTTTCAGTTTCTCTTTCCATTTCTTGTACATGTTCCTTTTAAATCTTGACTCAGTTGAAAGTTCTTTAGACATCCATCCTGGGTTCTTTAGACAACTCCCATTTTGTTCTTCATTGGAACTGTTTGAAATTGTGCCTTCATAGCTCACTTTTAAGAAACTCTCATCCATCATGAACTCCTTTCTCTTTTAGTATTCCTTTTTTTTAGAAAAGATCACAGGTCAAAAAAAGAACAAAAGGGAGAACACATATGTTTACAAAAGAAAAAATTATCATAGTAAAAAATAGAGAAAAGGAAAAAAACCCAAATCAAGACCAAAAGATCAAATATTGTGCTAGAATGATATTGTACATTAATGTCTTCAGATATACAGATATACATTCCTTTATAACCTTACTCTTACCTATTAATTGGACAGTGTTCAAAAGTAAATACTTAACTCTCATAGCTGGTTTCCTTTTTTACATAATTTAGTAAGATCTGATTTTCTGATTAACAATCAAAATCAAACAAGTTGTTACTTAATATTTTGAACAGTTTCATTCCAAAGAAGTACAACTTAAAATTCCTGAATGTTACCATCATTAATAAAGAGCTTGTTTAAAACCCACAAAAGATTACTTTAAAGTTTAGCTGTGAACAAATTTAACTATCTCTTTCTGACAAAATTTGAAACTGGTGCCCATTCCTCTTCTATTTTAACAACAGATTTATCATTAATTTGACTGATCAAGAAGTCATGATCTTTCATTTCAATTAGATTTTCTAACCATTGGTCTGTGTCTGGAATATCTTTACTTTTCCAGACCTTCACAAACAGAATCCTTGTGACAGAGACCATGTATAGTAGAACTCTCCAGAATCTCTTAACATGTATGTGTCATGTTTAATAGAAAAAAATCTGGGCTTAGAGGAAATTTAATCTGAAATATCTGTTTTGCCCAGATTTTTTTTTCTTTATTGGGCAGATCCACCAAATGTGGTAGAATGAGCCCACTTTTTCTTGACATTTCCAACATTTATTGTTACCAGTATGGTACATGCTATCCAGTTTTACAGGTGTCAAATAACACCTGTACATCATTTTTAAGAAGTTCTCTTTTGAATTTTGGGAGACAGTAAATTAATTAGTATGTCTCTAACGAATTTCTCAATATTCTAACTGGATATCATGTCCTAGGTTATTTGCCCATTTAACCATTTTTTCCTTAACTGTGTATCTTCCAGATTTCTTAGTGGAAGTAATTTGTAGATTTTAGATATAGTGTGTCTAGAATTATTGAAGATTATTTTTTCAAACTTTTAAAATTTTTATGCAAGTTAAATCCTTCTAGTTTTGCATCCATCTTAAAGCATTCCTTTAATTGAATGTGTGTGAACCATTGGCATTTAAATCCCAAGACATCTATCTCCTCACTTGTTCTTATTCAAATGTTCCCTCTTGTGTCCTGAATTAGTAGGTCATTATATTTGATCCAACCTTCTTGATTTCTGACCCATTTCCCAAAGAAAGCTTCCTGTCAAGAAATCCAAGTCAAGATTTCATTGTAAGTCATGTTCTTGAAGTTTAGCCAGATTTAAGTAATGCCTTTCTGATAAAATGGTTTTGGAAGTCTTTGTCAATCTTGACCTTTCCATAGTATAAAAAGGCATGAAAGCCAAATCTAAGATCTGAGCCTTCCAACATTAATTTTATTTTTATTCTGAAGGGTGATCCCATCTGCGATCCATATTAGACTGCTGGGATGGTAGTACAGTTTTAGATCTGGGAGGCGACATCCTCCTCATGACTGGAGGTCTGTTTTTCCATTTGATACAAGGTTTCCTCCCAGCCCAAATGAATTTAGATAACTCCCTCTATCCAACTGAGTAGGGATAAATGAAGATGTGACCATCTTCCAAGCTCTTCATGAATCTCTTTCCACATCCTGACCATTTTTGCACTAGACTGTTATAGCGCTATTATTCCCCTTTCAACATCCTATGGAATCCTGGAGTTTGCAGTGTAGAGAGGGACTGGCTGGCCCCTCCCTAAACTGCAAACCCCAGGATTCCATAGGATGTTGAAAGTGGAATAATAGCGCTATAACAGTCTAGTGTGGAAATGGCCCCTGTTGTAGTTGTTCTTGAAGAGATCAACATTATTTCCTGTTATCCAGATACCTAAGTACTTTATTTTCTTTTTCCATTTGAATCCTATTTTTAATTAACTCTTCTTCTTTTGTCTCATGTTTTTCGTTAAAATTCCATTTTTGTCTTTATTGATTTTCAGTCCAGCCATCTCTCCAAGCTTTTTCAATTTAACTAGCAATTTCCCGATGCTCTGTAGGGGGTCTCCCAGGAAGATTACCAAATTAAAGACCAAATGTATAAATTGAAGACATTGGCCAGTGTATTTTTATTTTCCATAGATTTCTCTAGTACATTCCTGTGGTTTCACACACCACAGTGTTACCACCATAGGGTTACTTTTCTAAACTTTATTTTTAATTATTATTATTTTTAAAGGTAATAGTGTAGTAGTGATGAGTGTGCCATAATGATGTCATGCTGTGATTGCATTATTACAGCCTGTTTAAAAAATGAGGCAAACCAAGCACCAAGCACAAAACAAGGCAAATGGAGTCGTGATAACACCATTAGTGCAGATGAAAAAAAATGTGCAGATCATGCTATTACACCACAAATTTGGCAAGGGTACAATACGAAGCATGAACAATCAACAGTCAGCTATTGTTTTGAGTACTGCTGAAATAATTTTTAGTGGAATAGCCCAGCCTAACAGTGTGGTGTGATAAGGAACAAAATGTATCTCTAGAGCTGACAGCATAGATATTTCCCTGAGAGACTAACTGCACTCTTTGTAGTTCTCAGAAGGGGGTCACTTTGTAAATTCAAATGGAGAAGCTAAAATGTACTGTCCCTGTTTTACTGTCCTTCAAGGCCATGGGGCCATTACTTTCCATCTACACACACTTTCTATACAGTTATTGTTGTAATTATGAGCCTTCAAGTGGTTTCCAACTTATGGCAACCCTAAGGCAACCCTATCACAGGGTTTTCTGGGGCTGAAGGTGTGTGACAGTTCTAATATCATCCAGTGGGTTTCCAAGGTTGAGTGAGAGATTGAACCCTGGTCTTCAGGGTCATAGTCCAATGCTCAAACTACTACATCAGACTGGCTTTCATCCCAAAGCAAAAAAAAAAAAAAAATTATATGTAGATACTATAAGCACAACATCACTTTCCTTCTCCTACCTGCTGTTTCCATTGTTGCCTGATGAAGAAAACTGTGAGCTTTGAAAGCTAGCATGATTAGATCTTTTGGCTGGCCTAATAAAAGTGTCATCACAAGATGATTTTTGGATTTTTTTTTAATTTTAAGGTCCACAAAGCCTTTTTTTTTCCTTTGTGGCAAAGTGGTAGACCTGAATACCAGATTTTCCAGTTCCCCAAAATGGACACATAGGCCCTTTTCACACCCTGTGTTTCCACAGACTCCTGTAGTGGGGATCCCAGCATCGACTCTGCTGGGAAGAGAGTGTGACAGGACTGCTCCCCTCCACACCAGCTGCTCCGTAGTGAAGGAAGTGCAATGGCCATGCCTCTTCCTTCTGTGGTGCAGCCAGGTACCTTTCTAGCCTGCTCTGGGGCAGGAAGCTTCTGCAGGACAAGCAAATCTGCGATGGTGGTACGATTGCAGGTCATTGATGAGGAAAACCTGTCAATGATTTAATCTATTATTATGCTGCCTGAGGACAGGAGAAGGACAGGACCATGATGACGTCATGCAGAAGTGTCATGGTCCCATCCTTCTCCTGTCCCCATGGCGGGTTTGGAGGATGGTGCAGAAAGGGCCAAGGCAACTGAAGCTATGAGATACGTGAAGCATAATTTTATTTAACAACCCAGTATCATCCATAGAATGCCCTATCCACCACTGAATCTATAAGGACCATTCTCAGCCTAACTTCCCTTACATTGTCAAATTTCACACTGATCTGCTGAGTTCTGACCTGAGTCATATGCAAAAGAACCCACCCTGTTCTTGCTGCCCCTCCAGAGGCATATGATCCTGATATGATGACAGAATATGATTTGTCTGGCTCACCTTTAATATGGGGGCTGTATTTGTAATATCATTGAATACGAAGATTAGGGTTGTCCATGCCATTGTGCTTCCAGTGTCTGTCTAAGGGTTGTGAAAGCTGGACAGTGAGGAAAGTTGATAGGAAGAAAATCAATTCATTCAAAATGTGTGCTGGAGAAGAGTCCTACCAATGACTTGGGCAGCTAAAATAAAAAAATAAAAATGAATGGATCCTAAAACAAATCAAGCCTGAACTCTCCCTAGAAGCCAAGATGACTAAACTGAGGCTGTTGTGCTGTCGTGATTTGGTCATATCATGAAAAGACCTGACTAGAAAAGACAATAATGATTGGTAAATGGATAGACTCATTGAAGGAAGACATCTCCCTGAATCTGCAAAACCTGAGCATGTTGATGACAGGGTGACTTGGAGGGCTCTTATTCATAGGGCTGCCATAAATTAATGACAACAGTTAACAACAACAGTTGCAGCTCTGTAATTCAGAACATACTTGGGGAGTTGGGGAAGGAAATGAGGAACAAGCATTCTGATGGCTTGAATGCAACAAATAATGAAACCATCCCGATCAGTCTCTACTATGGCTAGGTTTTTTCCTAACACTATCGGGGATAATTCCTAAAGAGCCAGTTTTGCTAGACGTACCTGTTTAGGCAACTTTTTAAAAACATAGTTCTGGCTAAATGCACATTAATCTTTACAAGAGCAAACATACAAAAATATCAGACATTGCCTAGAATTTTTTTGTTTAGTTTTTTAGAAAGATCCGTCTTGTAAGCAAGCTTAAAAAGATAATTTGGTGCCAAACCATGTCAGTCAAATTATTATTGGCTCTAGATATACTTTGCCCAAGCTGTTAAATTCTTTACCTGCATCAGAGTGGCATTTGAAAAAGGTGCAAAATTCTTTTCTGACTTTGACTCCTTTTTTGGTTTGTTTTTAGAGAAATAGCCTGCAATCTCATCCTCATAACTGAACCCACAGTCCCCAGTGAAAAGAGCCAAACCTCAGGTCTCAGGGGGTAGGGGGTTCCAAAAATAGAAACTGATCCACCAGAGAGTGAGAATTTAAAAGCAATTCAAATGACTCCCTGCAGAATGTGTTTAAATCCAAGGTAAATAAAAATACACCGATACATACTACTACCTGTCTATGAGCTCTCTTTCTCCCGGCTTCCTTCCCTCCCTTACACACACAAGAAAGAGTTCACTCATCATACCTCCTAGATGCTCAGCTGTGCAGTGCATAAGCTTTCAGTCATTATTCTTTATATAGAGGCCCCAACAATTAGTATAATGTAAAATGAAACATGCTAACATTTAATTTAACAATTAAAACCGGGAAGGAGCAAGAAAACCAGGGCTGGGCCTATTATTGGGCAGAGTAGGGCAGCTACAGAGAATGGGTGACTGGGAATATATTTGGCCCTAGGCAAAGAGTGCTATCAGCACACAAGCCAGACTAGTTCATAAATCACACACAAACATGCACACACATACAGCTTGTACTGTGCTTTTGTATTTGGAGTGGTAACAGTGCTTTGTAATATCACCTCAAAATAAAGTCATGTTCTACTGATTTTTATCCAGAATAAATGACATTCAACTGAAAATTGGAAAAAAAGCTAACTGATAAAAGTTAATTTTTGTAGGTAATATTCAAACAACCTATAGAACTTTGGAAGCGGGTAAAGACACTTACTGTTTCCCTCCCTCTTCCGCCTACCTCAGTGCAAATAATGATACTAAACCAACACTGAGTCACTAAGCTCAGTTTGGAACTCCAATAACTTGGTTCCCAGGATGAATGCCCAACTTATTTCATCAGTAAGGCTGGGCCTGGCAGAAGTAGACCCCTGACCATTCCGCCTCAGCCACCCAACCATTTCCTTCTATTGGAAAATAGAGTTCTGCCTTCCGTGCATTCAATCTTGTGATCCCTGAGTTAATTCATTGTCTTTGTAGATACTGGCCCATGAAGGACATTATCTTACCCTTAGTACATACACCCAAATAATTCCACTGCCATTGTTATTAGTTTATGTACCAACAGTGAGGAGTCCATCTTGTTCTTCACTTCAGGCCAGCTCAGAATAGAATGTCCATCATTCAGAATGTTTTAAATTAACCAAGCCAAGGTAAATAAAATAAACCAAGACATTTTAGTTTCTGCCAGCAATATTCATAGTACCATCTTATGTGTGTTTATTCAGAGTCAAGTCCTACTAAGTCAGTGGAACTTAGTCCTAGATAAGTGTATAGAGGATTACCTTAGATGATCAAGTGTTTTTCAAGATATTTTTGAAAGCAAGAAGTAAGAACCAAAGATAAACAGTTACAGAAATGAGTTCTACATGGGTACTGCTTAAATTGCCAGGTCAGATACCTTATTAAACCAAATGTCCAGATATTCAGAAAGGAGAGAGATAGTGGTAATGGGATTCTTCAACCACTCTGATATTTGTTGGAAGTTACAATCTGCCAAGAATGTAAGGTTCAACAAATTCCTCACTAACCTTACAGAAAAGCAGGAAACAGGGGGGTGAGCCTTGGATTTTAACCTAATCAATAGATGAAGAGGTCTGTGGGATGAAAGTAGTGGGATCCACAGATAGATGTGACTGTGTCTTCTTGGGACTTATTGTACACAGAAGATGATAAGCCAGATGCAGTCTGGACTTTCTTAAAGGCGAAATATTGAAGGTACAGTTGCAAACAATTCCAACAAGGAAGAAAAGTGTGGGGCATCTATAGAAACCAGGGAGAATGTACAAAGAACTTTCAGGTGACTTGAGATTTAAGAGAGAGAGAGATAAGAAATGAAAAAAGAGGGAAAAGAGGGAAATGGGCAATAATCATAGGGGGAAACTTAGAATAGCTAAAGCTCAGAATGAACCCAGATTCGCTCAAGAGGTTAAAAACAATAAAAAGAAGGTTTTGTTCAGACCAAGATGAAGAATAAGGAAATGGCAGAGCCACTGCATAAAACAAATGGTGAAATGCTAACAGAGGACAGAGAGGAGGCTGAACTGTTCAGTATTTTGTTTGCTGGAGTTCCCCCCCCAAAGAAAAACAGTACTATTATTGGTGAAAATAGGATAAATTAGACAATAAGGAGACTACAGCCCAGAATAGGTAACATGGTAGTAAAGGAATACCTAGCTACTCTAAATGAACTCAGGTCTCCAGGGCCTCTGAGAGTACTAAACAAATTGTAGATATCATCTCAGAGCCTCTGTCAATAATCTTTGAGAATTCTCAGAGAACTAGAGAGATCCCAACAGATTTGCCTTCCTTCAATGTTGTCTCCATCTTCAGAAAGGACAAAAAAGAAGACCCAAGCAACTACCAGCCAGTCAATTTGATATCAATACCAAGAATATTTATAGAACAGATCAATAAACAGTCAGTCTGTGCTGCATTAAAGAAATATTTAGATTATGAAAAGCCAGCATGGTTTCTTTAAAAAAAAAAACAGATCCTGCTAAGGTAATTTATCTCTTCTTTTGACAAGACTTACTAGCTTGGTAGATCAGAGGAGTACTATAGATGTAGTATATCTTGATTTCAGCAAGGCTTTTGACAAGGTACCTCTTGATATTCTTGCAGGCAAGCTGATGAACTTCAGGCTGGACAGTGCTGCAGCTAGGCTGATCTGTAACTGAGTTGACAGATCAAACCCAAAGAATGCTTACCAACAGTTGCTCTTCATCCTGGACAGAAGTGACCTCAGTTTTCTATCCTGGGTTCTATCCTGGCACACCAGGGGACCCTAGTCTCAGTGACCTGCATCTCCTCTGTCTCAGGCCTATCTGCATTGCCTTCTCCAATGGGGGTCGTCCATCTGGTCATGGACCAAGTCTCAACCGTGTGGACTGGGACCTGAGGGTCATTCCAATCCGGATTATGGGAAAGGGTTGCCAGAGCATCCTCCGGCAAGGGCTCCCGGAAAAGTCCTGTGCAAAAGTTGGGAGCAGATCCGGACACACGGCCGAAATCAATACTTACGTATATGGAGCTTGCTTAAGGCAAGCTGCATGACTAACAGCCTCTTGCTGTTCCTTCACCTGCCCAACCATGAATCTAGCTGCAGACTGGGCATTATCAAGCTCAGCCTCTAAGGCGTGGGCTTTCTTCTCCCTTGTCTGAGCTACCAAAGTAACATCACTGAGCATCTGGGTTGAGACCTGCGCGACAGATGTGAACGTTACCTTGTCTGTCCACAGGGCCTCAATCTTGGCATGAAGCCAGGCATTCTCCTTCTCTGCTTCTGCTAGCTTCCCTCTGGTCTCAACTAGGGCACCACTAGCGTCTCTGGCCGTAAGCCAAAGTCCTCAAGCAGCCAAAGCATCCTTTGATGGCCCGAATGGGTTCCTTGATTTACGTGCCAGGGTGTACGCTTCTCGGAGTGTGGTAAAGGGATCAGTCGTCTGGAAGATGGAGTCCTTCCAGGGGCATTTCCCCTTACTCAACACCCACCTTTCTAACTTGCCTCGGACCTCTTCCTCGCACATGAGGTCCCTAATGGTGGCTTTGCTGCTTTCAGCCATCTCAACACTGTACAACTAAGCTTTCTAACGCAAGCACGGGACCAGGAACTGGAGTGACAGGTAGGATCACCTAGACCCCTTGGGGGAGCTGAAGGAAAACGAACACAGCGGAACTATTCTAGGAAAGAGGGATGGGAACCTATGTCCAGCCTGCCCAAACAAAGTCACTTTTGTACACCCAGGCCTGGTTTTCGACCTTGACAGCACTGGGGACAAAAGGACGAGGAAACGGTTTGTGGACAGGGAGGTCACCTAGACCCAGGGAACCCTCAGGAGTACTCCGCCTGCCTGAAGGGGGGAGACGAACACTTTGAAACTTACAGCACTGCCTGGCCAAGCAGCGGGGGGAAAGGGGCAAGGAACCAAAACCGAACTGTCCCTAACTGGTTTTCTGGGTGAGGGGTGCCTTCCTCTACCTCAGGCTAAACCTCTAAACCGTAGGCTAGGTCAGGAATCACCACCCGCACCTAGTATGCTAGCAAATTGGGACGCATGCAAAAATTACACAGTGGGACGTGCCCGCGCTTCCACTATACTACCAACAACACTGGCGGGACGCACCCGCTTTCTCAGCTCTAGTGGGGAGAGAAAGGAGGAGGGTCTCCTTTCCTAAGTGCCTTTGTTTGCCTTGCTGCTAAGATGTTGGATGGATGTAGACTGTTCCTATGGTGCTAACACCCTATCACTTCAGATTCCAGCCCACGACAGACCCCAAGTTAGGAATGTGATTCCCGGGTCAGCTTGTGCACACCGATAGCAAGGGGTATGCACAAACCAAGGCAGAAAAGGGGAGCAGAATTCCAACCAGATAGAGTAGCTCCTAGAGCTCACACATACAGAATTCTCACACACACATGTGTTCCTGCCTGACAGAATTTCTTGCGACTTGACTGGCCGTTCCCTAGGTCAGTACCAGCCTGATTTGAGGAGGTTTGTGACTCGTTCTCAATTAGGGTACCGGGGTTGCCCGCGTTGCTTCACCACTCTGTTACCCTGTTTACTGGGGATCCCGGGAGGGACTCCAAAATATGCTCTACTATAGGTGGGAAAAATTAGCTCAGAGCACTGTTTTAGCACTATGAGAGGCAGGGTAACTTAGCAGGATCTTGTAACCCAGCATCTACGGGGTCAGGCCAAGTCAAGAAGCAGACTGGTTTGAAAATAACTGAGACTTTATTAAATACAGACAAACAGTGTATGCAATACACTCACACAAGTAGCTAAGGAAAATAAAGGTTGGAGTGGTATAGAGGGATTTGAGAGGGATTGTTGGATTGGGTGATACGACACCTGTCCTGAAGCTTGAGTTCATTGGTCTGGAGTCTCAGTACGTGGGACTGAGGGGACAGCTTGCCAAACAAAGCAGCAGCAAGGCTGGATGGAAGTCCGGAGCAATCCGAGAAAGGTCTCGGAATCAAGGGTTTTTATAGGGAGAAGTGTGACTGCAAGCTATGCCTTACGCGGGGACAACAATGAGTTTTGGGTGCGAGACAATGTCTCAGAAAGGTCACAATTTAGCATGATTGAGTTAAGTCCAAATTGACAAAGAGGTAGACTGTATGCAAATGCTCAGTGCTTGGAATTTAAGTTTCTAGCTTGCCAAGTTACCTGCTCGGGGCAGGGAGTCCTTTGTAAACAGCATGCATACATAATGAGGGTGTTTGCAGAGAGGTCTCCTAAAGCAGTGATCTGGCTATTTCTGGCCTGCCTGTATTATCTTGGGATATTGCCGCATTTGATGGCCGAGCCTAGTTCTGTGCTTGTCCAGGGGCCTCTCAAACACTTGGAGGGGGTGGTGGAAGAAGGCTGAATTATTGAAATCAAAATGATATCTTGTGCTATCTCCAGGTAGGCCTAAACTGCAGTAACAGGGGCTGTGGGTGAGACATCACAAAGCATATATACTGGGAGCGTGGTTTAGAATTTGACTTCTTTCAATGACATTCATGGAGAGAACTCTAAGTCTGAGCGTCAGTAAACCAAAAGTGGGTTTTCTGGGAGAGAGTTGCTTCTCAGTGGCCTAGAGTGGAGGCAGAGAATTAACCAAGCCACCTCTGAAAGGAGGTGTGATCAAGGGTGGGGAGGGAGCCAGGGTGTGATAATAAAATTAAAAGGAGTGCTGCTACTCCAGTGAGGGAGAAAAGAAAAGAAATAGTTTTGAAGGAAATAGTTAAATATCTTTAAGAAATTGTTATTTTGGTTGAATATTCTTGAATTCTCAATACCCTTTTCCTAGTTTGCTATCCTAATAAACATTTCATTCTATTTTTCTGTAAGAACAGCCTCAACAGAGTATTTTCTTCAGTTTTATTTTTAAGAACATGCTACTACAGGTTATCCATGTCTTTTTGGAGTAACCATTAACAAGCTTTGCCCTTTATCCAGAAAGGTTGTGGGTTTTAGGGAAAGCAGGGTTGTGATCAAGTGTGGGGAAGGAGCCAGGGTGTGATAATAAAATTAAAAGGCGTGCTGTTACTCCAGTGACGGAGAAAAGAAAGCAGTCCTGGTTTGTCTGTGCCCTGGGCTAGCCTAAACAAGACTTTCTCAACCTGCCTTCCTTTACTTTTGAACCCCTCCCCCCTGACACACACACTCGCCCTTCATCCTTTATAGCACAGCATTCCTTCATAAAATGTCAGGAAATATACAAAACATATATGTGGTTTATAGTATCAAAAATCAGCACCTTTTCTACAATGCAGCAATGCACCAAACATGTTATATGCACACAGCAAAACACATAGAAACCTTTAAGCATAGCATACAAGAACACCGTTAAACATTATCAATAGTATGCAATAACTAAGGCTGCTTAACAACATGGCAGGACATTATTAAATATAGCAAGGACAGGCAAAGGATAGTACATCAAAACATGAGAGTTCCCAAGGATAATCAGTCCTCAATGCCCACATACAGTAAAGCCCATTGTACATCAGGATCACACTTAGTATGGCAGTAACTCAACACTACGTGGTAACATACATGATTATGTATTCTAGAAGCAGATGTACTCTATTTCACCAGCAAGGCATATAACATGTAACATATAACAGAGCTTTAACAGAACATACTCTGCATACATAGCATACTCTGGCAATATGATTACTTCATATTTCACACCTTCAACAATTAATCAGATTACACCTAAGGGTTAACATATGGTGACATGTAACATATGATGGGATGATCACTCATTTACTGTAAGGTAGCATATACTTCCAGACCAAGATAAGCTTTATGCCAGCATACAGTATCTACAAGCATAAAAAACCACTTCTCATATTGTTACATCATCCTATGGAAGTCCTGATAGAGAGACCAGTGGCAACATTCTTTTGTCCCTGGTATAAATGGAAGAAAGAGTTTGATGCTGAGAGGCCTGCTGCTAAGAGACATACCCTTCCACAGTCTGTAGGTTTATGATTGAAATGGATATTTGCAGCCCAGTTTCACTCACAGAACTACTGTGCTATACACTAGCTTTGAAATTCTCTGTTTAAACAAAGTAAGCAAATGAAAAGGCTTGGTATGATCTAGTGCCAGTAGTCTTCCTATGCACATGCATACCTGACTTCCGTATGGGTGGAAAAATTAAGAGAGCCTGAGGCAAAAGACAAAAGCTGAGACCTAAGATTTAATTCTCTGTATATCAGAGCAACATAAACAAATAGCATTTCTGCTGTGGATAAAGGAGATTCAGGCTCTTTATCTCTTATAATGCTCCAGGCATAGTCAAAACTGTTGGTGCCAACTGGCAAAGAACACCCATAATGCAACTATCCAGTGCAAAAATATAGCTGGGCTTCAGCCATACTCTTCCACTGTTTCCTGCCTGCCTCATGCCTGAGGAGCCAAGTTCAATGAATTTCATACCAAGAAGACTGACAACTCCTCTCTGCCAAGGGAACAATGCCAGTAGCTGTTTGGGGCCAAGCTGGAGGAGTAAACCTGGCCGAGAACCTTTGGAAACTTGCTTTTCAATAAGGGATCCAGCCAATTTCCCATTATCATATAAACTTTCAGCACTCTGTAGCTCATCATCTCCTACTCATTCATACTATGCTGCCTGAGCGGTCCCTTAAAGCTGAGACTTGGGTGTATGCAGAACAACAAATGCTTGTCTGGTTCTGTTTGCAGAGGATATACTTAATTAACTGTGAAGGGAGGAAACACAAAAGATTAGATTAGATGTGTTGTGTCCCAGTTGCATGAGTTTGACCAAAGTATGTTACAGTGTATCAGGTGCAGCCTTCATACAATACCAAAACACGTATTAGGATTTTGAAACATTCAATTTCATAGTTAAATGCATGGAGAATATCAGCTGCAATTACATGTATGATGACAAAACAAAACTTCCAAATGTCTCAGTAGGATATCTTTATCAGGACTAGGCAATGGGCCACAAAGAGACAGAAACTGAACCTAGGAGGAAGATTCATGAAATCAAGCAATCATGGAGACAAAATATAAGGGACAGATCCATGATTGTGCCTTGCTTGTCAACCAAGTGTCAGACATAATGGATCCAGAAAATTAAGTAATACCAAAGCCTGAAAAGAAAATGTCTATCTCACTGTGTGTAAGCATGCACACTTCTATCAATTTTATTTTATAATTCTTGGCTTCCTCCAAGAAATTTTGGAAATACTGATTTACTATAGATGTTGGGAATTTCTATTAAAGATCTCTAGTTCCTTCTAAGCCCTATGTGATTGTCCACATGCAATATGTGATAGAGAGCCAGCATGGTGTAGTGATTGGAGCTTTGGACTGCAATCCTGGAGACCAGAGTTCAATTCCCTACTTAGCCATGGAAATGCACTGGATGACCTTGGACACATCGCATACTTTCAGCCCCACAAAACCCCATGATAGATTCTTTTTGGGGTCACCATTAGTCAGAAAGGACTTGAAGGCACACAGCAACAACAAACCATAAAAAAGGATCTGGTTGCCTGCAGAAACCTTGCTCCCAGAGTCCTCCCACATCCTGCACTGGATTGATTCTGTAAGAGAAGCCATGTCCATCAGTTTTCAAGACCTTAGCAGGGTAGTTGATGATGGCAGCTATCAATTTTGCCACCAGTGGTTTCTTGAATGTGGCTGCCATAAGACTTTTCATTTCATTATTTCAGTTCATTACTATTAGTTATTTTCTTACAGCATTTGAGTATTGCCTCAGCCTACCAGGTTCCCTGAGATGATGCACAAGGATAAAAACATTTCAAACATTTAATAGATGAACAAAATCAGTCTTCCATGTATGTTCTACATTGTTATATTTCAAGTGAGGCTTTTCCAGAAAGGCTTTTTTGCTGTCTCAGTTTTTTGCTTGGTGTTAGTGCTGCAGGAAATTCACTTTGACTCTCACTTTCTCTCTCTGCAATTGTTACTGAAGGGCCCTTGCACTATGACATCACAAGGGACCAATGTTTTATATCAAGTTTGGCCCTGAAATCTAAAGAAAAGGGTTGTTGACTTGGCAATCCTATGTCTGTGTATATACCTGTGTGTGTTCCTTCTTGTTCCTAAGTTAGTTTTAAAATATTTTTAAAGGCTATCTTCAACTGAGAATCAAGTGTTGTTGGAGCTTACGAGGCCACTTGTATGGACCTTCAGCATAACACTCTTCTGCACTGGTGCCATCAAATTTCCCCTGAAAATTTTCTTCAAATGTTATAGAACATGAGTTGTGCACATACAGAAAGAACACACGTAAGTGCATTGTAACCGTACATGCTGTGTAGGTGAATTACAACTACGCACCACTATACAGTCTCTAGTGTTTGTTTTGTTTTAAGTATGTTTCAGCTATCAGAATTTTGAGGAAATGCCTGAATGTAAGATGCTTCAAAAGCCTTACAGTATACTATGGCACACCTGTTTTGAGTGTGACATTGATTACAGTAACAACCATAAACCATCTCACCCATTAACAGGACATTAACATAATTCTCTGCTTTGATTCCTTGAACTTTGACCCCCCCGGCCATGTTTCTTAGTAGGTTCTTTTCATATACAGAGAACAGGAGGTCCAAATCAGTTTCCAGAATTGTTCTAACACTTAGTTTTATATTTAGATATTGAACAGTGATACACGTTTTATATCATTTAAGGAACCTACAGCTTTTCAACTCAAGATCTGTACACTGGAAGGTCCTTTGCTATTTGAGAAAAACAAACCATAAAATGAAATTGCAAGAAAATAATGCTATCTTCAGATCACAGCATAGGAATGACAACTCTAGACTGCCATGGGGATTAAGTTACAATGACTTATTCCACTATAGTGTCATTTACATTAGTGAGCCTAACACATGCAAAATTCTTGTCTTGACTTTAAGACAAATGGAGATTGTATTGGCAGCAACAGCAGGAATTGCCACTCCCTCCTTACTACATTCCTGTCTTCTTGCATGATGCTAAAGGAAGTGGAGTGTTCTTTACCAAGCTTAGCTGGTAATTGCTTTATGCCTTTAAGGCAAAATCTTGATAAAAACACTTCCAAGGCCTAAGTAGAGATGCTATCCCAACTCCAGGGATTGATCCTATTTAGTTCTCTCTTCTTTTGCAGCACTGAATTCCAGAGGCTGATCTTCAAGTGGCATTTGAAGATTTACTATAGTAAATACTGTTTTCTTTGTCCTATAGAGCAGTTGTGTTCATTGGGAACTAAGCCATTTCTTATTACCTTCATAGCCATGTTCTGTATTCAGAATAGCTTTGTACTAGTGTTCTACATCTTATGCAGTTTAATTCCTGCTTACTATTTGGCTCTGATTCCATTTAGAAATTATTCACTTAAAATCCAGAAGAACACATGCAGGGGGATGGAAGGTCTGAGGCACGAGCTATGTGTTTGGCTGAATGTACTTAGAGATCTTCCAATAACGGAAGGTCCTTCACAAATGTGGTTGCCAGTCACAAGAAAAATTCTAACTGCATTCAGTCAAAACTTTCACAGATTCTACTTTCTAATCATCCTAACAAAAAAGCAAGCAAGGATGGAAGGTTAGGGGTCATGTTCATGAACTTACCCCCCCCACACACACACACAGAGACATGCATTCTTTGAATGTGTCTGGGAATCAGGGCTGATTTCCTGCCTGTGTGAAGAATGAGATGGCATGCACACATGCACATACACAAATCCATCCAAGTACAAAAGCTATCTTGTTTGGCAGTTATATCTGCTTCCTTAAAGCCAGTGATAGGATAGCACTTTCCACTGTTCCTGAGAGCAACAACTAGCTAAGAAGTACATGGCAGGCTGTGTGACAAGACACAGGTCTATCCTCTGAAAATTCACTGCAAATCACTCACCATAAACACTTGCAATCATGCAATGTGGCATCCAAGCAACTGCCTAACACTGCCCAAGAGCAGCTAAAGAGGATAATTTCTGAAAGAGGCTTCCCTGTTTATCAGAACTTAGTTCCTATTAAGTTACTTGGCAATTGCTTCTAAAAAATACAGAGTTACTTGGTAAAGTTGCCATTTTCAAGGTACAGCTTCCTCTAGAATCTTTAGAAACTAAGGCCCTTTCCGCATGTGGATGTTAACGTGGACCAAGGCATCCTGGCACGGAGGTCGTCCGCACCTTGGATCGGACTAGGTGCAGACTATTTAACTTAGTTCCGCACCTTAGTCTGATCCAAACCGCCCCCAAGTGGTCCTCCAGCACGCTAAGGAAAGACCAGAAAAATCCGGTCTTTCAATTTTCTGGAACGCGCCATTGCGTTCCTGCTTACCTGTGCAGATGCGCAGGCTTGCACCAATGCGAGCCTGCGATCAGTGGAGGGCAGGCTGTGGGCATGGCCAGCGTCAGCGGTTGGTCCACACCCACGAAGCTGCCATTTTCATCCGGAAGCCACAGGAAGCTGCCATTTTCAGCCAGAGCAGTGCAGATCTAAAGACCTCGCACTGCTCCGGTTCGCCCTGGAGCCCTGAGGAAGAGCTCCAGGGAAAGTCTGTGTTACTTCGGACCCAAGAAGAACCGGTAAGTAACGCCACAGAGCGATTCACTCGCCTTGTACGAGAAGGGCCTAAATGTCAGATTAGGGAAAGGACACACATTGTCTCTAGTGCACATGTTTGTAAATGGACACACATAAGTACTAACATACCCTGCACTACTCAGCCTGCAATTTCATGCTCTGTGGTTGTTGAGGGGTATTTTGAAATTGATATAGAATCATAGAAATGTAGAGTTGGAAGAGACCACAAGGGCCATCCAGTCCAACCCCCTGCCATGCAGGAAAACCCTCAAAGCACTCTCAACAAGTGGCCATCCAGCCTCCGCTTAAAAACCTCCAAAGAAGGAGACTCCACCACACTCTGTGGCAGCACATTCCACTGCCGGACAGCCCTGACCGTCAGGAAATTCTTCCTGAGGTTCAGGTGGAATCTCCCCTCCTGCAGCTTGAATCCATTGCTCCTTGTCCTGGTCTCAAGAGCAGGAGAAACAAGCCCACTCCCTCCTCGACATGGCATCCCTTCAAATATTTAAACATGGCTATCATGTCCCCTCTTCACCTTCTCTTCTGCAGACTAAACATACCCAGCTCTCTAAGTCTGTCCTCATAGGGCATGGCTTCCAGGCCCCTCACCATTTTGGTTGCCCTCCTCTGGACCTGCTCCAGCTTATCCATATCCTTCTTGAATTGGGGTGCCCAGAATTGGACGCAGTATTCAAGATGAGGTCTAACCAAAGCAGAGTAGAGTGGTACCAGTACCTTCTTCGATCTAGACACCATACTCCTATTGATGCAACCGAGAATTGCATTGGCTTTCTTGGCTGCCGCATCACACTGCTGACTCATGTTCAGCTTGTGGTCTATTAAGACTCCTAGATCCCTTTCACACGTACTGTTAGCCAGCCACGTGTCCCCCATCCTATATTTCTGCATACCATTTTTTCTGCCTAAGTATAGGACCTTACATTTCTCTCTGTTGAATTTCATTTTGTTAGCCTTGGCCCAGCTCTCCAATCTGTCCAGGTCCTTTTGAATTTTGATCCTGTCATCAGGCATATTAGCAACCCCTCCCAATTTGGTGTCATCTGCAAATTTGATCAGCGTGCCCTCTATTCCTTCATCCAAGTCATTAATGAAGATATTGAACAGCACCGGGCCCAGGACAGAACCCTGTGGCACCCCGCTAGTCACTTCTCTCCAGGATGAGAAGCCACCATTGGTGACCACCCTTTGGGTATGGTCAGTCAACCAGTTACAAATCCACCTGACAGTAGCCCTGTCCAGCCCACATCTTACTAGCTTCTTTTTAAGAATGTCATGGGGAACTTTGTCAAAGGCCTTACTGAAATCAAGATATACTATGTCCACGGCATTCCCTTCATCTATCAAGCAAGTAACTCTATCATAAAAAGAGATAAGATTAGTCTGGCATGACTTATTTTTGAGAAATCCATGTTGACTTTTCGTAATTACGGCATTGTTTTCTAAGTGATTAGAAACTGACTGTTTGATGATCTGCTCCAGGATCTTTCTAGGTACTGATGTCAGGCTGACTGAGCGATAATTATTTGGGTCCTTTTTTTTCCCTTCTTGAAGATGGAGACAACGTTTGCCATCCTTCAGTCTGCCAGAACTTCTCCTGTCCACCAAGAGTTTTCAAAGATTATAGCAAGAGGTTCCGCAATGACCTCTACCGGTTCTTTTAAAATCCTAGGATGCAGTTCATCTGGCCCTGGAGACTTGAATTCATCCAGCGTGGCCAGGTATTCCTGTACTACCTCTCTACCTATTCTGTGCTGCATTTCCCCCACTTCCTCACCTGCTCCCCAACAGCCAGGTTGAGTGTTTTTATCCTTTTGGGAAAAAACTGAGGCGAAGGAGGTGTTGAGGAGTTCTGCCTTTTCTCTTCCTCCTGTTATTAATTCACCATCCTCCCTGTGCAGTGACCCTATCGTCTCCTTCTTTTTCCTTTTGCTGCGGACGTATTTAAAAAAGCCCTTTTTATTGTTTTTAATGTCTCTGGCCAGCCTAAGTTTGTTCTGTGCTTTAGCCTTTCTGACCTTCTCCCTACATCTCCTGGCTACTTGCTTATAATCTTCTTTGGTGATTTCCCCCTTCTTCCATTTCCTGTACATGTTTTTCTTAACACTTAGCTCAGCTGAGAGTTCTTTAGTCAACCATTCTGGTTTGTTCAGATGCCTTCCATTTTTCCTCCTTAATGGCACAGTTTTAGCCTGTGCCTTCAGTATCTCCCTTTTAAAGAACTCCCATGCATCCTGAACTCCGTTCTCATTCACTATTCTTGACCACGGGATTTCAGCCAGCAGCTCCTTCAGTTTACAGAAGTCTACTTTTTTAAAATCTAAGACGAGTGCCTGGCTACACTTGTCTTCTCTTCCCCACTGAATGCCAAATTCTAATAGGGCATGGTCACTCTCTCCTAAAGATCCAACCAGTTCTACGTCATTAACAAGGTCTTCCCTGTTGGTCAGGATCAGATCCACAATATTTGATCCCCTTGTCGCCTCTTCCACCTTCTGGACCATGAAATTGTCTGCAAGACAAGCAAGAAACTTGCTGGACCTTGCCGCCTTTGCAGAGTTTGACTGCCAACATATATCCGGGTGGTTGAAATCTCCCATTATTACTGTATCTCTCCTTTTTGAATGTGCAGTCATTTGGTCTATGAAAATGCCATCGAGGTCCTCCGTCTGGCTTGGAGGTCTGTAGTAAACCCCCACTATAATATTCCTATTGTTTCTTGCTCCCTTAATTCTTACCCAGATGCTCTTAATCTGGCTTTCTGGGTTTAAGTCATGGATCTTTTCACAGGTGAAAACATCCTTGACATATAAGGCTACTCCTCCTCCTTTCTTGTTTGGTCTATTTCTACAAAATAGGCGATACCCCTCTGTTCCTACATTCCAGTCATGAGACTCATCCCACCAGGTCTCAGTGATGCCTATCAAATCATATTTATTTTGTTGTACTAGGAGTTCAAATTCATCTTGTTTGTTTCCCATACTCCGTGCATTAGTGTAGAGACACTTAAGCCCCCGTGCCCTTCCTGCAAGTCCCATAGCATTGTTTCCACGCCTCCCACAATTGGATGCTATTCCTACTTGGCCAATATCATTTGGGCCTTTTCCCCCTGCACTTGCCGAGTCCTTGTCCTGAATAATCTTGTCTCCCTCCCCAGCTGTACTTAGTTTAAAGACCTCCTAATCCTCCTTGTGAGACTGTTTGCAAAAATGTTCCTGCCAAGTTTCGTGAGGTGCAGCCCATCCCTTGCCGGAAGCCCATGTTCATGGAATTTCAAGCCATGATCCAAAAAGCCAAACTGTTGCCGGTGGCAAAATGTGTGGAGCCAGATGTTGACCTTTACTATTGTCCTTTTCCTTCGTGCACCATATCTGTGAACAGGGAGGATTGATGAAATGACCATCTGCGCACCAAGGTCCTTAAGCTTTCTCCCCATAAGCTCGTAGTCCTTTGTGATATGGTGAATGTTGTGCTTCACCGTGTCGTTGGTTCCAACGTGAACCAAAATGAGGGGCTTACGGTCAGTGGGCTTGACCAGCCTGGCTAGCCTCTCTGTTACATGGTTTATCTTGGCCCCAGGAAGACAGCAGACCTCTCGATTGAGTTTGTCTGGTTTGCAGAGTGCCATTTCGGTTCCTCTGAGCAAGGAGTCCCCAACCACCAGAACTTACCTCCTCTGAGGCCTATCCAGGGTTCTTCAACAAGCAGATTCTTCGAGGATTGCCTGGGCATTGTGTTGAGGCTGGGAGTGCTGGTCTTCCCGATGTTGGATGCTGTCCTGTTGGTGTTCAAGTTCCAGTTGCCGAAGTTGGATTCCTTCTTGCTGATGTTCTGTTCCCTCCTTCTGGTGTTCCTCATCTTTCATAGCACCAAGAACGTTGAAGCAATTCTGTAGTTTGATAGTCTCTGTTTCCTTCCTGGCCCTTCTATTTCTGCATGTGACATTCCTCCAAGCATTGCTTTCCTGGCTTACGGAACTGATTTCCTCATCAGGCAGCTCCTCCGCATATCCGGTCCTCAGGAAGGTCCTCTCTGCCCTATCCAAGAAGTCCTCACCTTCCCTAATAAGACGAAGATTAGAAACCTTTGCCTCCAGCTGCCGAACCCTGTCCTCCAAGAAGGTCACCAGCTTGCACTTGCTGCAGGTGTACCCGACAACATCTTGTGGTAAGAAAAGGAACATGCCACAAGTGCTACAGGTGACAGCAGCAGCTCCCTCACCTTCCATACTTGATAATAGAGAGAATAGTTGTTAAAAAAAAAACTGGACCTTCTTTCTCAAATTGAGCTGTACAAGCTATGTCTGCTCAGCTAAGTGTCAAGCTCAGTTGAACTCTTATTAAATTTGTTCAGTCACTATAAGGATTGGTTGTTCCTAAACTTGAATGATTGAACTTGAAGGAGTGAAGTAGATGAATGAAACTACCTATCACCTATCAAAGATGTCTTCACAGACACAGCTCACCTTCTGCTCTCTCCTCTGGAAGTCAGCAAGAAGACTGCTGGAAGTTCCTAATAAAACCTCCTTCCCCTAGCTGGCTCCTCCCCCTAGCTTGATTAACTCTCCCTAGTTTGATTGACAGTTAACTGACTAACTAACAAGCAATTAGCTGACAATTAGGCTGTGAGCTCAGGGAGAGCACACGGCCAGCACAAGCAAAAAAACAACACAGAGAAATAAGCAAACAAACTCAGCCCCACAATCCTGTAAAAACACCTATCAAAGATGTCTTCACAGACACAGCTCACCTTCTGCTCTCTCCTCTGGAAGTCCAGAACGATGAGGTGGTTTGGTGACTACTTACTTTTCTAAAAAATAAAACTTGTAGACCTTTAAATTGATGAATAGACTCTTATAGAACAAGCAGACACAGTGTACAGGAAATGGAGCAGAGTTTTCTGCAATCTATAACAGCATGACTGGAGACTTGGTATTCCTTGATATAAAAACTGAAGTGAAATGGAATGTCCCTTTTTTCATTTGTGGAATATTGGAGGGTATGCTAGAACTGTGCGGTAACAAAGTACATAAGTAGCCATACAGAAAGCTGTGTACATTATTGTCAGATGTGATGCTTGTATTGTAGCATATGTTGTACCTTAAAGTGTCATTACATATTTTCTGTTTCATACTGTTTTGCTTTTGTGGTGGTTTTTCTTATCCAGATTTCCCATACCTTAGAACAGAAGAAACTGCATATGTGTACTACTTCCTGCTAGCTGGATTGTTATGCCAGAGTTATTGCACATGATCATAGTTAAATTATGCCCATATTATGGTTTAGCCACTGGAATGTGATGATCCTGTCTTCAGAGGCAGGCTAAAACAACTGGAAACATAACATCAAATTAGCTCTCTACAAATTACAGTGTGTATTGTTTGTCTGATTATTTTCTCCACATCACCATCTTTGAAATCTCCACAAGGTCTAAGGTCAATGCATGGTATTTGTCCACCTGATTTAGGAACATTTCAGATTCCTTGATATGCAAGTATCAGTTTTAAAGGTCCTTCCTGGATTAATTAAGATTAAACTACAAAGAACCAATATGTTTTTAAAATAAACTACTATAATGATCAGATTACTACAACATAGGACAAACCTCCTTTGAGGGAAAGAGCAATTGATCTGTTTCTTGGGTATGCATAACTTGTTACCCTGTTTACTGGGGGTCCTGGGAGGGACACCTAAATAACCAAACAGCAACACACAATTTTGGGGAAAATTAGCTGGAGCACTCACTTAAGCTAGCAAGAGGCAGGGTAACTTAGCAGGATCTTGCAACCCAATGTCTATGGGGTCAGGTCAGCCAAGCAGCCACACAAATGTACAGTAATAAAAATGGTGCTTTATTGCAGACAGACAAATATTAAAGACACCACAATCACACAGCTAGCTGAAAAGACAAAGCTTGAGTGGGGGATAGAGATTTTCGGGGGAAATGGGTGATACAACACCTGTCTCGTCATCCTGGACCTTGCAGGAAATCCGAGGGTGCAGAGAAGAAACTCAGCTTGAAACTCAGCTCAAATGATGTGGCAGTGAGGCGGGGTAGAACTCTGGAGCGGGCCGAGCGATCCGAGGAAAGTCTCAGAATCAGGGGGTTTATAGGGTGAGGTGAGACTGCAGGCCAGGGACAACAATGAGTTTTGGGTGCAAGACAATGTCTCAGAAAGGTCACAACTTTGCATGATTGAGTCACGGCCAAATTAACAATGGTGTAACCAGTATGCAAATGCGCGGTGCTTACCAGTGGACAGCACAACCTTTGTCCAGTAGCCTGCTTGGGGCAGGTAGCCTTTTGTTAGTACCTTGCATACTTAATGAGGTGTTTGCCGGAGAGGTTCCTGAAGCGACGAACCGGCTATGTCTGGCCTGCCTAGGTGGAGAAAGGAATGTCTCGGCAGTTATAGGCCGTGCCTGTTTGTGTGCTTGTTCGGTGGCCTCGCAAACATGTTGAGTGGGGTGGCAGGAGAAAGCCGAATGGTTGATATCAAAGTGATATCGGGTGCTATCTCCAGGTAGGCCTAGGCTGCAGTAACAACCTAGTAAACCTCTTATTATTTATATTTGATCATAATAACAATCAGTCAGTTTTTCCATTCAGTCACCTAAACAAGGGTGTTGGATATTGTATTGGAATGCAATTCCCATCAACTCCTAGCCAGCATAACAAGTAGAGAGGAATGTTGGAAATTGCAGTCCAGCAACAATATTTGGAAGGCTACATATTTGATAGCTTAATTTAACAGGTGGATAGTAAAAGCTTTCACTTCCATTTTAGAAAAAAAACACATTTCCACATTCCAACTGAAGGTTGTGGTTCACTTTCTCCAAAGCTAGTTCAAAGAAATCAGCCTAAAACCATATTTGAACTTGATTCATTTAAACTAACCATAGGACAACTACTGTTCCATCAGCAGATGTAATATAGAACTATGGTTTGTTCTAAACTGAAAATTTTACTCTCTGCTCTTCATGCATAAATGAGGATGCATAAATGAGGATCTCCATTTCCCAGAGGAGAGAGCAGAAGGCAAGCTGTGTCTGTGAAGACATCCTTGACCAGGTCTTGTTTACAGGCTTGTGGGGCTGAGCTTGTTTGCTTGTTTTCGTTAAGTTTCTTTGTGCTGGCTGTGTGCTCTCCCTGAACACATGGTCTAACTGACTAACTAGGGGGACGGACCAGCTAGGGGAAGGAGTCTTATTAGGAGCTCCCAGCAGCCCTCTAGCTCATTTCTCAGAGGAGAGAGCAGAAGGCGAGCTGTGTCTGTGAAGACATCCTTGACCAGGTGTTGTTTACAGGCTTGTGGGGCTAAGCTTGCTTGCTTGTTTGCTTGTTTTGCTTAAACTTCTTTGTGCTGGCCGTGTGCTGTCCCTGAGCACACGGTCTAACTAACTAGGGGGAGGAGCCAGCTAGGGGGAGGAGTCTTATTTGGAGCTCCCAGTGACGTGCGCCAAAGGCGCGTGCATTTGAACTCCTCTACTTCAATCCTTCAAGTTCAATCATTCAAGTTACGAACAACCCATCCCTTCTTGGTTCCCTAAAATTTAAGAAGAGTTCATTTGAGCTTGGCAATCAGCAGAGCAGACAGAGCTTATACCGCTGAATTTGAGAAAGAAAGCCCAGTTATTCTTTCTAGACCTATTCCCTGTACTACTCTCTGTAGTATCAAGTATGGAAGGTGAGGGAGCTGCTGCGGTCACCTGTAACACTTGTGGTATGTTCCTTTTCTTGCCACAAGATGTTGTCAGGTACATCTGCAGCAAGTGCAAGCTTGTGACCTTCTTGGAGGAGAAGGTTCAGCAGCTGAAGGCACGAGTTTCTAATCTTCATCTTATTGGGGAAAGTGAGGAGTTTTTGGATAGGGCAGAGAAGACCTTCTTGAAGACCAAATGTGCGGAGGAGCTGCCAGATGAGGAAGTCGGCACACTGTGCCAGGAAACGGATGCTTGGAGGAATGTCACACAGAGGAGTAGAAGGACCACGAAGGAAACAGAGATTCAACCTACAGAATCGCTTCAAAGTTCTTGGCCTTATGAACGATGAGGAGCACCAGGAGGAGGGAACAGAATGTCAACAAGAAGGAATCCAACTCAGCCTCAGAGGACATGAGTTCTGGTTGTTGGGGACTCCTTGCTCAAAGGAACCGAACCGGCAATTTGCAAACCGGACAAGCTCAATCAAGAGGTCTGCTGTCTTCCTGGGGCCAAGATCAACCACATAACAGAGAGACTAACCAGGCAGGTCAAGCCCACTGACCATAAGCCCCTCATTTTAGTTCATGCCGGAACCAATGACACTGTGAGGTGCAGCTTTCACCACATCACAAAGGACTACGAGCTTATGGGGACAAAGTTTAAGGACATTCGTGCACAGGTGCTCATTTCATTTCTCCTCCCTGTTCAAGGACATGGTACACAAAGGGAAAGGGCAATAGCAGGAGTCAACAACTGGCTCTGCACATGGTGCCGCTGGCAGCGGTTTGGGTTTTTGGATCACGGCCTGAATTTCCATGAACATGGGCTTCTGGCAAGGGATGGTCTGCACCTCACAAAACTTGGCAGGAATGTTTTTGCAAACAGTCTCGCAAGGAGGATTAAGAGGTCTTTAAACTAAGTTCCACTGGGGAGGGAGACAATATTAATCAGGGTAAGGACTCGGTGAGTGCAGGGGGAAAAGGCCAAAATGATATTGGCTAAGTAGTACAAGCGTCCAATGGTGGGAGGAGTAGAAACTATAGTACAGGACTTGCAGGAAGGGCCCGGGGACTAAAGTGTCTCTACACTAATGCACGGAGTATAGGAAATAAGCAGGATGAACTTGAACTCCGAGTACAACAAAATAAATACGATTTGATAGGTATCACTGAGACCTGGTGGGATGAGTCTCATGATTGGAATGTAGGAATAAAGGGGTATCGCCTATTTTGTAGAAATAGACCAAACAAGAAAGGAGGAGGAGTAGCCTTGTTTGTCAAGGATGTTTTCACCTGTGAAAAGATCCATGACTTAAACCCAGAAAGCCAGATCAAGAGCATCTGGGTAAGAATTAAGGGAGCAAGAAACAATAGGAATATTATAGTGGGGGTTTACTACAGACCTCCAAGCCAGACGGAGGACCTCGATGGCGTTTTCATAGACCAAATAACTGCACATTCAAAAAGGAGAGATACAGTAATAATGGGAGATTTCAACTACCTAGATATATGCTGGCAGTCAAACTCTGCCAAGACGACAAGGTCCAGCAAGTTTCTTGCTTGTCTTGCAGACAATTTCATGGTCCAGAAGGTGGGAGAGGTGACAAGGGATCAAATATTCTAGATCTGATCCTGACCAACAGGGATGACCTTGTTAATGAGGTAGAAGTGGTTGGATCTTTAGGGGGGAGTGACCATGCCCTATTGGAATTTGGCATTCAGTGGGAAGGAGAAAATAAGTGTAGCCAGACACTAATCTTAGATTTTAAAAAAAGCAAACTTCTGTAAACTTAGGGAGCTGCTGGCTGGAATTCCGTGGCCCAGAATAGTGAAAGGGAAAGGAGTTCAAGAGGCATGGGAGTTCCTTAAAAGGGAGATACTGAAGGCATAGTCTAAAACTGTGCCAATAAAGAGGAAAAATGGAAGGCATCTGAAGAAACCAGAACGGTTGACTAAAGGACTCTCAGCTGAGCTCAGTGTTAAAAGAAACATGTACAGGAAATGTACATGTTTCCCCTTCTTCCAAGGGGGAGAGCACCAAAGAAGAATTTAAGCAAGTAGCCAGGAGATGTAGGGAGAAAGTCAGAAAGGCTAAAGCACAGAACGAAGTTAGGCTGGCCAGAGACATTAAAAACAATAAAAAGGGCTTTTTTAAATATGTCTGCAGCAAAAGGAAAAAGAAGGTGGCAATAGGGTCACTGCACAGAGAAGATGGCGAATTACTAACAGGGGGAAAAGAAAAGGCAGAACTACTTAACACCTTCTTTGCCTTAGTTTTTTCCCAGAAGGATACAAGCACTCAACCTGGCAGCTGGGGAGCAGGTGAGGAAGCAGGGGGAATGCTGCACATAATAGGTGGTACAGGAATACCTGGCCACACTGGATGAATTCAAGTCTCCAGGGCCAGATGAATTGCATCCTAGGATATTAAAAGGACTGGCAGAGGTAATTTCGGAGCCGCTTGCTATAATCTTCGAGTAATCTTGGAGGACAGGAGAAGTTCCAGCAGACTGGAGGAGGGCAAATGTTGTCCCCATCTTCAAGAAGGGAAAAAAAGAGGACCCAAATAATTATCGCCCAGTCAGCCTGACGTCAGTACCCGGAAAGATCCTGGAGCAGATCATTAAGCAGTCAATTTCTAATCACTTAGAAAGCAATGTGGTAATCACAAGAAGTCAACATGGATTTCTCAAAAATAAGTCGTGCCACACTAATCTTATCTCTTTTTATGATTGAGTTACCAGCTTGATAGATGAAGGGAATGCTGTGGATGTAGCATATCTCAATTTCAGTAAGGCCTTTGACAAAGTTCCCCACAACATTCTTGCAAAGAAGCTAGTAAAATGTGGGCTGGACAGGGCTACTGTCAGGTGGATCTGTAACTGGTTGACTGCCCATTCCCAAAGGGTGCTTACCAATGGCTGCTTTTCATCCTGGAGAGAAGTGACTAGCAGGGTGCCACAAGGTTCTGTCCTAGGCCCAGTGCTGTTCAATATCTTCATCAATGACTTGGATGAAGGAATAGAGGGCATGCTCATCAAATTTGCAGATGACACCAATTTGTGAGGGGTTGCTGATACGCCAGAGGACAGGATCAAAATTCAAAATGACCTTGACAGATTGGATAGCTGGGCCAAGCCTAACAAAATGAAATTCAACAGAGAGAAGTGTAAGGTCCTACACTTAGATAGAAAAAATGGAATACAGAAATATAGGATGGGGGCACGTGGCTG
This sequence comes from Iguana delicatissima, assembly GCA_948472985.1. Classification (NCBI taxonomy): domain Eukaryota; kingdom Metazoa; phylum Chordata; class Lepidosauria; order Squamata; family Iguanidae; genus Iguana; species Iguana delicatissima. Next base: position 93,572 of record CAOKZL010003602.1, read on the forward strand.
GATAGCAGTACGTGTGAAATGGATCTAGAGTTCTTAAGCTATTTCCGCATGGGTGAAATAAAATGGTGCAGTGCGTCCTCCACGGAGGATGTCTGCTCCTTGGAGCGGACTGGGTCCAGACTACTTAGTGTAGGTCCGCACCTCAGTCTGCTCCGGAGCAACCCCAAGTGGTCCTCCAGCGTGTTTTTGAACAAACTGATTTTTCAGGTTTTTCAAAAAGCCGGCGCACACCATTGTGTGCTTGCTCTCCCATGCAGATTCGCAGGCTCGCACCAATGCAAGCCTGCGATCTGCGGAGGGCGGGCTTTAGACTGGCTAGCTTCAGCAGCTGGTCAAGACCCACGACTAGCCGGAAGCCACCATTTTAGATGCCAGAGCAGTGTGGAGTGACAGCTACGCACTGCTCCGGAGCAGCCTGGACTAGACCGGGGAGCCAGAAGATCCAGTGAGTAGAGGCATGGGGCGATTCCCTCGCCCCATGCGGAAATAGCCTTAATAGACATCAAGCTGAATATAAGTCAGCAGTGTGATGTGGCAGCCAAGAAAGCCAATACAATTCTCGGTTGCATCAATAGGAATATGGTATCTAGATCGAGGGACATACTGGTACCACTCTACTCTGCTTTGGTTAGACCTCATTTTGAATATTGTGTCCAGTTCTGGGCACCCCAATTCAAGAAGGACATGGTCAAGCTGGAGGAAGTCCAGAGGAGGGCGACCAAAATGGTGAGGGGCCTGGAAGCCATGCCCTATGAGGACAGACTTAGAGAGCTGGGTATGTTTAGTCTGCAGAAGAGAAGGTTAAGAGGGACATGAAGGCATGCCATGTAGAGGAGGGAGTGGACTTGTTTTCTGCTGCTCCAGAGACCAGGGCAAGGAGCAATGGATTCAAGCTGCAGGAAAGGAGATTCCACCGGAACCTCAGGAAGAACTTCCTGACGGTCAGGGCTGTCCGGCAGTGGAATATGCTGCCTCGGAGTGTCTCCTTCTTTGGAGGTTTTTAAGCAGAGGCTAGATGGCCATCTGTCGGGAGTGCTTTGAGGGTGTTCCTACATGGCAGGGGGTTGGACTGGATGGCCCCTGGAGTCTCTTCCAACTCCATATTTCTATGATTCTAAGTGTGGGAACACTCAGACTCAAGGTTTCCTTGCTAGCAGTTACCTAAGCTATAGTTGTGATGTAAACTATAATTTAGGTCATCTAACCCAGCCAGGAAGTAACATCATCAAGAAAGCTAGAAATATGTGATCATAAGACATGGTCTGAAGCACAAGAGGGCAATACACTTTTCACCTTCAGTAAGACATACACTTACACACAGTGGTAATAGGTAGTGTCAGACCTCTCATGCTGCAACAAAATTGTGCTTAGAGAACTTTGAAAATTAACATTGTGCACATTGTATCAGACTGCTGCTAAAGCACTGGAGCATACAAGCAGACAATCATGTTTAACATAGAGAAGATTAGGAAGGAAGGAAAGCATTAGGAAACAGAAGTTGGAAATGACTTGAAGGCACAAAATAAGATCATTAGAAAGGAAGGACAGGGAGAAGCCAACCTCCAAACCAGCTTTCAGATATGTCCTTCAAATAGTGTTAAGGTCATAGTCTTAAGAACTGAGTGTATTAGAAAGACGAAAGAGTTTTCATCAGATTATGATCAGGAAATATACCCATCGTATATTTTCATAGCGAGAATCCAAAGAAATTCAGTACCTTTCCAAAAAAGCAAAGCAATGCATTGTACTTTGGATGTTCAGAAAATAAGAAATACAGTTAAAACAGTAACATGTCACCAGAGCAATAGATGAAGGGAGTACAAAACAGAAAAGAGGGAAGACAAAAAATGAGTGAAGCCTCTTTATGGGGGTGGGGTTCTTTGCAGCACATATAATGTATTTCAAGGAATCACCTAAGAGCAAGAGCAGCCTGTCCTATATACTTAGGAGGAAGCTGTCTACCAAGGTGCCCAGGAAACAAAACAAATCTCCCCAATCCCTGTGTGAGAAAGTACTTGGTCCATGGATTTTTTACCTGCCTCCTCCCCAGCTAATGCCATGCGCAAGTTTAGCCAGTGTGAGTAGTGATTTGACTATGTCATTGGAGGCCAGGGTTTGAATCCCTGCTCAGCTATGGAAATCTACTGGCTGACAATGGGCAAATCACACTCTCTCAGATTCAGATGAAGGCAAAAGCAAACTGCGTTTGAACATATGTTCCCAAGAAAACTCTGTGATAGGTGTACCTTTGGGTCTTCATAAGTTGGAAATGACTTGAAGTTACAACACATTGTGATGAAGGGCTTCAGATCATTGTGGGGATGTCTCTGACTGCTTAAGCACCTCTTTAATTGCACTAGGAAATAGTTGTTGCCATAAAATGGCAGCTTTTGATCACACCAGCAGGCCATAAGCATAGTTGAACTGAAGACACAGCTCAAGGCACATAGAATAACCCACTCAAAAATTATTCACAAGGGCCATCTGTATCTCCCACATCAGGCACCTGAACAAATGAAAGGTGCCATATTAGAGGATACACATTAGAACAGTGGCTCTCAACCTGTGGGTCCTCAGGTGTTTCTAGACTTCAGCTCCCAGAAGCCCTGAGCATTGACCATAGTGGCTGGGGCTTCTGGGAGCTAAAGTCCACAAACATCTGGGGACCCACAGGTTGAGAACCACTGCATTAGAAGGTGCCACAGAAGAATTATACTATCAAATTAAGATATGTGGGATTATATTTATTTGTAAATTCTGTAATCCAAGAACTATCTGCCAGTAATTTGAAGCAGAGTAGAGGCTGGATTTTATTTATGCACCTAGGAGCTGTGCAGAATAAATCTTCATACTTAAGCACAGATTTTTTCTTTCAGGAAAGCTTTCCTAGCTAAATTTCTTGAAAGTAGGTTCTGAATTTTATTCTGCACTTAGCAATCTTCCTTCTTAACCCCTACCCATAAGGCAAAATAGTTGTCAGCTTAATGATAGTTTTAGAAAAAGAAGAAAAGAAAAGAACAGACTTAATTTTATTGATTTGATCTAGTGAGAAACTATCATGGGAAATCATCCAGTGAAGGATAAAATTAAAGCTAAGCATTGTCATTGCTATTACTCAGGCAACATTAATTGTTGCACTTCTAATGATACTTAATTGCCTCTTTAGAGAAGAATAATTTTTAGTATTACTTCACTAATTTATCTGTATTTCCCTCATTGATTTTAAGAACAGATTGAAAGCATTCCAAGAAATATGAGAGACATTTGTTCCGTTCATTCCAAGCCAAGGAAGACTTTTCAATTTTCTATGCTGCCAAATAGAAATTCAAACCTATGACATTCAGAATTCACAAGACATTCACTCTGTGATCCCCTTTTCAAGCTGCAGCTACATTTTTGTTTATGCACAATAACCTGTTGCTATAGTTCTATTTCCACCTTCCCACTTACTCTCTGTTGTCTTACCCACTATTTTAGATTGCAAATCCTTTGAGAGTGGAACCACAGAAATGTAAAAATGTAAAAAGCTAAGTTTTCAAAGAAAGAGCCATGTTAGTTAGCCTCTTGCAACACAAAAAGGGGGGAGGGGACATAGCATCACCTTTTAAACCAACTTGTTGTTGTTGTTGTTGTTGTTGTTGTTGTTGTTTTAGCATGAGCTTTCATGGACATAAACCTTCAAATGAAGTACAGAGTGCTATTAAAGCCTCAGGTTATAAATCTTATTTGCACAGTTGTGGGAGTGGGATGGAAGGTAATATGACTCAGAAGTATGCAAATTGGGTCCCTTATCCTCTTTGCATAGAGACTGTCAAAAGTCATTTCTCAAGCTAAAACATCTACCTAAGAGGATGAAGAACAAATCAACAAGGCCAGATTAGTACTCAGGAACAAGCTACTACAGGACAGACCAAAAACACAAAATGACAGAACACCCCTAGTTGTCACCTATAGTCCCCAGCTGAGACCACTAAAACACATTATCAACAAGCTAGAACCAATTCTGGAGAAAAATATAGCTCTCTCACAAGACCTAAGAGGCAAGCCTTTATTGGCCTACAAACTGTCTCCATACCTTAAACATCTATTCGCAACTATTGACATTGCATGTCTGATAATGCAGCAACAAGACCCAGTCACAAACCCAGATGCCACTCTGTCCCAACATCTACTCTGGGAGGTAGATGTTGCAGAGACCAATAGCATTATTCACAACATCAAAGGTATATTTACTTGTTTTTCCTCCAATGTGATATATGCCATCCTATGCCAGCAAAGCCCCTCTACACACTACAATGGATACAATGTATGCAAGGGGATGAAAGGACACAAATCTGACATAAGAAATAGCAGTACCCAAAACCCAGTTGCAGAACATTTTAACCTCCCTGGAAACACAGTACAGGATTTAAAAATTGTATTCCCTGAACAAGGAAATTACAGATGAAGACTAGGAAGAGAAACAGCTGAATTGATTTATGTTCACAAATTTCAACTCATTAACAGAAGTATGAAGAAAGGCAATGGCCTCCTGGCACACTACATGTATTAATACAAGAGTCCTTACTACTGCACATATAACATAAGGAATATTCTCAGAGGTTTTGAACCCAGGAAGCTGACTTTCTACATTCCTTTTTCTCTTGCTTTTCTTTCTCCTTTTTAAAATGTTAAGAATGCCAAATTAATTGTACATAATAACACAAGTGAATGTGTTTACACTAAGAAAAAGTGCATCATGCACTGTTCTGCATGTGAGCATTTAATCGATGACTTCAGTGCAGCCTAAATGTCATGTTGTGCTCTCTCCATGCCATGGGATTATATGTAGGATGTGGGAAAGCTGTACGTATGTGGGATGTGCTGAGTATAACAGGGATGAATGGGAAAGTTCTTAGAGACACAAGACTGTGGTTGACACCGGGATTCAGTGAGAGGGATGAGAGCCAGCATGGGGAGCTCCCTCAATCTTTGTAGCTTACGGGATCATTGAATACAAGATGGCTGATTTGTAGCTTTTTCTAGCTTTTAATTTTCCCAGTTCTGTTTAGATTTTCCTTGTGTTATCTCAAATGGTTGAAGCTGCAATACAATTTTTTTTTCAGTTAGAGGAAAACATTGTTTGTATAATTATTAGCAAAAAGTACATCGTAAATGTCTTCTTTACCTCGGGTTAACTGGTCACCTCTTTTAATTTTTGATTGACTTTTATATCTTTCTCTTTCTTTTCTACTTTTTCTTCCCTCCCAGACCCCTGGCCTTGGCAAAATGTCTTTCACTTGAGCAGCTGTCATCTTTCTCCTCCCCACTCCATACCTCTTGCTGACATTCATTGTCTCCCTCCTCCTCTACTTTCTCTTCATTTTCCTCTTTTTCCTCCTCCCTGAGTTGTAATTAAATATCCTTTCTTTCTCTTTCACTAGTTCTCTTCCCCACCTCTGCACCTCACTCATAGGCAAATTCCTAGCTAAATGTCCCCAAAACTCTTTCTTCCCTACCTGCACTTTTCTCTCTTACCCACCCACACTTTCTTGGCTAGATTAGTCTCCTTTCTCCTTTCTGGTCCCTCTCTTTCTTTCTCTTCCTTCTCCTTCCCAAACCATGTCTTTCCAACTACATCTCCTTAGCCAGCTTCCCAAACTCTTGAAATAGTACTTAGACATTAGATTCTCAGAATTTTAAAGCTGCAAGTCCCATTAAGAGGCAACATGATGTAGTGGTTTGAGTGCTGGACTAAGAGTCCAAGAAATGGGGGTCAGATCCCCACTAAACTATGGAAACTCAATGGGTAACCTTCAGCAAGTTACAGTTTCTCATCACTGGCAATTCCCTGAAGAAATTTTATAGAATTGAAGAGTTGCAAGAGACCTCAAGGGCCATAGAGTCCAACCCCCTGTCATGTAGGAATACACCATCAAAGCATTCCTGATAGGTGGCCATCCAGCCTTTGTTTAAAAACTTCCAAAGAAGGAGATTCCACCACACTCTGAGGCATTGCATTCCACTGTCAAATTGCTCTTACCATAATGAAGTTCTTCCTGATGTTTAGATGGAATCTCTTTTCCTGAAGTTTGCCACTAGTGCTCCATGTCCTAGTTTCTGGAGCAGCAGAAAACAGACTTGCTCTATCTTCAACATGACATCCCTTCAAATATTTAAACATGGCTGTCATGTTGACTCTTAACTTTCTCTTCTCTAAGCCTCTTCTCATATTGCATGATTTCCAGGCCTTCTGTTATTTTGATTGCCCTCCTCTGGACACATTCCAGTTTGTCAATATCCTTCCTGAATTGTGGTGCCCAGAACTGACACCTGGTGGGGAAGCAGAACAGAGTGGTACTATCACTTCCCTTGACCTAGACACCATACTCCTGTTGATGCAGCCCAGAATCACATTGTCTTTTTTAACTACTGCATGACACTACTGACTCATGTTCAGCTTGTGGTCTGCTAAGACTCCTAGATCCATTTCACATGTACTGTGGTTAACCCAGGTGTCACCCATCTTATATCTGCACATTTCATTTTTTTCTGCCCAGGTATAGTACCCAACTCTTTAATCTTTTAAGGTCATTTTGAATGTTGATCCTGTCCTCTGGGCTGTTAGCTACCACTCTGATTTGGTGTCATCTGCAAATTTGATAAACATGCCCTCTTTTCCATCATCCAAGTCACTGATAAAGATGTTGAATAGTATTGGGCCCTAGACAGAGCCTGTGGCACCCCACTAGTCACTTCTCTCCAAGATGAAGTAGAGCCATTGGTGAGTACTCTGTGGTCACTCAACCAGTTATAAATCCACCTAACAGTAGCATTGTTTAGCCCAGATTTTATTACCTTATTTAAAAGAATGTCATGGCGGACTTTGCCAAAGACCTTACTGAATTCTCAGATTATTGCCAAGGGTTCTGAGATTACTTCTACCAATTTTTTTAATATCCTTGGATGTTGTTTATCTGGTCCTAGATACTTGAATTCATTTAGAGTAGCCAGGTATTCCTGTATTTCATTTATACTATAGTGAATTTCCTCCACCATATCATCTGGTCTGTTTTTCCTAGGTCAAGCACTGTTGGCCATTAGGGAGAAGACTGAAGCAAAGAAGATATGGAGTAGTTCTGCCTTTTCTCTGTCCCCTGTTGGCGTATCACAATCCTATCCAGACAGAGGCTCTACCATGTCCTTGTTCTTTCTTTTGCTATGGACTTTAAAAAAAACCTTATTGTTTTTAATCTCTCTAGCAAGCCTGAGCTCATTTTGTACTTTAGCTTTTCTGACTTTCTTCCTGCTGGCTATTTGTTTAAATTCCTCTTTTGTGATTTCCCACTTTTTCCATTTCTTGTACATGTCTCTTTTAAATCTTTGCTCCATTGAAAGGTTCTTTAGATATCCATCTGGGATTCTTTAGACACCTCCCATTTTTCCTCCTCATTGGAATTGTTAGAAATTGTTCCTTCAGTATTTCACATTTAAGAAGCTCTCATCCACCATTAATTCCCTTCTTTATAAGTATCCCTGTCCACGGGATCACTCCCAGTGTTTCCCTAAGTTTACTGAAATCAGTTTTCTTAAAGTGTAGAATGTATATCTGACTATGCTTGGATTCCCATTTCTGCTGTATAGCAGACCTCAGGAGAACATGGTCACTTACACCTAAGAATCCCACCACCAAGATTTAAGTTATGCATCACTTCACGGGTGTAAATTTCCCTGATATATAGTGCTACTCCCCCTTTTTTCCTGCTTGGTCTATTTCTCTGAAATAGGTAATTCTCCTTTATTGTTAGGTTCCAGTCATAAGACTCATCCCACCAGGTTTCAGTGACGCCTATAATATCATGTTTATTTTACTGTGCTACAAGTTCAAGTTCATCCTGTTTACTTCTCATGCTGTGTGCATTAGTGTAGGGGCATCTGACACCATTAATCTCTCCTCCTAGCTGCTTATCTAAGTTTCTTTCCCTCTCATTTTTGGGTCCCTGTATTGTGTGCCCTGTTCTCCCTATTCAGTTTGGACTATTATCTCTAGCACTTGATGAACTCCTTTCCTCAAAAATAGCTGCCTCCATCTTGCCGTGACTCAGTTTAACACCTTTCTAAGTAGGTTTGTAAAATTCTTAGTAAAAATGTTCCTGCCAACTGCTGTGAGGTGCAACCCATCACTTGCCAGAAATTCATCTTTATGAAACTGTGGACCATGGTCCAAGAAGCCAAACTGTTCTTCGCAGCACCATCTGTGGAGCCAGTTGTTCTCTTCCACTATTTCTTCTCCCTTCCTGAGCCATGTTCTTCAATTGGGAGAAGAAATGAAATGACAACCTGTTCATTAAGATCCTTCAGCTTCCTACCCAGAGCCTTGTAATCCATTATGATCTCTTGAAGGCTGTGCCTTGCAATGTCATTGGTTCCCACTTGGACCAAAAAGAAGGGATAACAGATAGGGGGCTTGACCAGTTTATCAGCCGCTGTGTTACATCATGGATCTTTGTCCCAGGGAGACAACACACCTCATGAGACACCTTATCAGGCCCAGAAACCACTGCTTCTGTCCCCCTCAGCAGGGAGTCTGTTACCACCACAATATGCCTCCTTTGGGGATTGGCAGTGGCCTATTGTTGCACTGAACCTTCCAAGGTCCCCTGCACCTTCTCTGAAGACTGACACTGTTCCTCCTGCTCCTCTCCTTCTTCCTCTCTGATAAAAGAGAGCCTCAAATCGATTTTGAAGCTCTGAACACACAGAAAGTTCACTGGTATTTCTATGTGTTGCATTCTTCCAAATGTCTACTTCCTGAGTTTGGGGACTGACCATCTCCTCAGAAACATCATCTGTGTGTTCCTTCTCCAGTACAGTCTGCTTTGCTCTGTCCAAGAAAACCTCATGCTCCCTAATATGCTGCAGAGTGGATACATAGAGCTCAAGATTCTGGACCTTCTCCAACAGGGCAACCAACTTGCACCTGGAGCTTACACTTATGGCTGAAAAGCTATGTGGAGATAAAGGACTCTGACTGGAAGATTCTTGAAGCTAGGACAAGCCTTAGCATAGCCAGGTCATAAATTCAGGTGAATCAATCAGAAAAAAACTTAATCTGATGTGTTTTAAATTGTTCTCTAAAGTATCCAAGTCAAAAGACAATAGCAAATGAAGCTGTTAGAAGGCTCACATCCTACTACCATTTTTCTATGGAAACAGTCTTTTTGTTCTTCCACCTATCCAGTAATTAAGAAGTTATCATGATTGTCACCTGGCTGTATAGGCAATTAGAACCTTCCAGAGCCCTTTGTTGCTCTACCAGAGAGCAATTCACACATTTCCATCAGGATAGAAAGAAGGTATTTAGGATCAGCCATTGGTTTTTTGGAGGTACCTTGAACTTGCATGGTGTGTTATGCTGCATGAGGGCCCCCTCCCAGATCTCAGTTCATTAAACAGACCTCAGGCTCTCCCCTCCGCCCTGTCTGAGAAAGCTCACTTCAATCTTCTGTTGTTTCAGGATTGGTAAATATCATCCACTTCATCTTAACTCCTCGCTATCCAACTTTTCCTCCCTTTCTTTCAGTTAGCCTTGTATGGTTGTGAGACTGTTTGATTGCTTGTGTGTGTTTTTGTGAATGTTCCCAATAAAGAAATTTTTTAAAAATTTCCAACTGATGTGCTACAGCTAGTATTGGTATACACTGATGAAAAGATCCCATAATGTTACCCCATCTCTTGCAGGCCTCCCATTTGAGCTCATATTTCCCCACCTATTCAGGGAGGCATGGGTAATGCTGGAGGACCTCAAGATTCCCTACCCTTTCAAGTAACATTGGGATGGTTTGTCCCAACAGACAGAAGCTTACCTTATGCTGTCCCCTACCACCAAGTAGAGAACAGCAATTTCACCAAGAAGACCCTACGATAGCTACCATAAGTTGGAATCAGAAAGAGGAAAGAAAAAGAACCTTGGTTAATGACAGCAGCATTAAAAGCAGTTTGGTAAAATTTCTTTTGTTGGGACTACTACTCCCATCTGTTAGAATCAGCTCTTGCAAATGTTTTCAAAGCAGACCTGGGGAAAGTTTGGGTTTTTTCCTGTTTAAACCACAGCTTGGAAAACTCTTGGATTGCTCATTTCTCCCATGTTCTTCAAAGTAGTGCTTGGGAAAGTGTTAAAAACAGACAGTTTTTCACTCTGCAAACTTTCTTTGGGTGGACAACCATTTGTAAAAAATTGTAAAAAAAAATAGTACTTGCAAAGATATTAAAAATGGAGCTGGGACCACAGTCAAGGGGAGAAGCAAACATAGTGGTGATACCTAAAGAAGACAGAGACAAAAGAGAAGTAAAGAATTATAGACCAATCTCTTTCTTGAATGTAGATTACAAAATTTGGGTGACGCAAAGTGATTGAGACACGTAATACAGGACAAAATACAGGAAGGACAAACAGGTTTTCTCCCAGGCAGACAAATGAAGCATAATATTGGAACTTTATTGAATGCAACTGAATATTATGATTAAAAAAAACAGGAAAGAAGATAGCTATTATTTCATTGGATGCAGAGAAAGCTTTCAATAATGTTTCCTGGGGCTTTATGCATTATACTTTAAAGGAATATGGCCTGGGAGAAACATTTTGTAAATGGTTGGAGATGATATACCGAGATCAATCAGCGAAGTTAATAATAAACAGAGAAAAAAACACAAAGCTTTGAAATAAAAAAGGGGGTACAGCAAGGGTGCCTGTCGGGGGCTCCGGCCCTCCCGGCCCCTCCGGAGCCACGGAGGCTGCCGCGGAAGCGGCTCCCGAGGCGGAGGACGCCCCGGTCTCCTCGTGAGTCACGGCGGAGGCCTCTGGCGCTGGGAACAGCTGCCCGGGCCGCTGACAAGGCCCCCGCCGCTGCGGAGGAGGCCGCGGGGCTTCCCGCCATGGAGGATGGCTTCCCAGACGCCGCTAAAGGTCCCGCCGCTGAGGAAGAGGCTGCGGAGCATCCTGCCGTGGAGGATGCCCGCCCGGTCGTTGCTGAGGCCGGCAGCGAGGCCGCCATCACCAGGGGAGGCCATTCGGGAGTTCTCCCGGGAAGGGCGGGGCCCAGGCACCACCCTGAGGCACTGCCCACCCAGGGTCCCAATCCTGAGGAGGCCATCGGCCTCCCCCCATGCTGCTACAGCAACGGCAAGCCAAGGAGGCCGCCTGATGCTCCCGCCGGCTGCTGGAGCGTCGGTGGCAGGCTGAGAGCTCTCAGCTGGCCGATCACTCTCAACTGTGAGGCAGCCTGAGGGCTCTCAGGTGTGCAAGAGCTCCGGGATTTGCCGGCGCCGGTCCAGGGGCCTACTTAAGGCCGGAAGGAAGCCAAGTTCAGCACGGGGCAACAACCGTCGGGAATCCCCGTGTCGCCCGTCCATGCCATGACCCGTGCCTGCCGTGCTCCTGTCCAGAAGCCCTGCCAGCCAGCTGACTGTTCGTTATCCAGGTGAGGAAACCCTCTCTTTTGGTTCTTTGTTTACCTGCTGTAAGGATTGCCTTTGTTTATTGTTGGACTGCTGACTGAAGCTCCTGGGCGAGCCCCGGTTCGAGACCACCCTAGCCTGCCCGGCCCCGCCCTGACGCCGACAGTGCCCGCTATCACCGATACTATTTATAGTAGAATTAGAGATATTACTGATAGTAATAAATGAAGATCCACAGATAAAAGGCTTAAAAACAAAGAAGGAAATAAAATATAAAGCCTTTGCTAATGTAATAATATTTCTTGAGGGACCACAAGAATCTATACAGAGGTTGATAGAAACTTTGCAAAAATATGGAGAAATAGCTGGATAAAGATAAATAGAGAAAAGACAAAGATGATGACTTAAACTATAACAAAAAAAAGAACAAGTGGATTTGGAAAAGAGATCCAGATGTCAAATTGTAAAAAAAGTTAAATACCTAGGAATAATAATAACAAATAAAAATCAAGAGTTATTTGATAATAACTATGTGAAGACATGGAAGGCGATCCAAAGTAAAATGGAAAAATGGATGTATATGAACTTGTCTCTCCTAGGAAGAATAAATGCTTTCAAAATGTCCTTATTGTCTAAGTTAATGTTTCTCTTCCAAAACTGTGCCAATAACAGGAAGGGAAAAGATTTTTAAAGAATGGGAAAAAGAGTTACGGAAGTTTATTTGGCAGGGCAAGAAACCAAGAATAAGATTTAAAACATTACAAGATGCAAAGGAGAGAGGAGGCTTTGGTGTGCCATCATTGAAAATCTATTACCGAGCATGCTGTTTAGAAACAATGAAAGGCTGGATTCAAGTGGAGAATACAACAATAAAAGACGTCGAAGGAATAACAACAGATTTGGTTGGCACGGATATTTATGTTATGATAAAGCAACTGTAAATAATGATTTTAACAATCATTGTATCCGAAAGACTTTATTGAAAGTGTGGATACAAATAAAGCATAAATTCTTCAGAAGACTTCCGTTGTGGACCTCACCCTAAGAAGCATTTAAAATTGCTCCAACAAAACAAGGAATTTATTGACGTATCAAGAGTTGTTGAAATGGGATGGAGATGAGTTAAGAATGCATACATAAGAGGAATTAAAAGAGTTGGGTCATGAATTTAACTGGTTCCCATGGAGACAATTAAAAGACATTTAAGATGGATCAAAAATTATATGGGTTTGAAAGAAATGAAAATGAATTAAATGTATTGATAAAAGGGGACCAGAAAAAGAGAATTTCTAGATTTTATAAAATATTGTTGCAAAGAGAAATGGAATCAGAGATTGTTAAAGACAACATGGTTAGATGGGCTCAAAATATTGGACACCCAATTGAGTTGGATACATGGGTGAGAGCATGGAAGATAGATGTAAAATTTACACAAAGTCTAAATGTAAGGGAAAATTTTTATAAAATGTTACATAGATGGTACATGACTTCTGAAAGATTGAAAAAAAAATTAAAAATGGGAATGGAAATTGTTGGAAATGTGATGGAAAGGAGGGGTCCTTTTTTCATATGTGGTGGACCTGTAGGGTATCAAGAAGTTTTGGAAAGAAATACATGATGAAATTCAAAGAATGTATGGATCAAATTTTGAAATGAAGCCAGAATTTTATTTGTTAAATATGTGAGGGCAACAAAGAGAAATGAGATTTCATCAAAAGACATTGTTATATGTAATAACTGCTGCAAGATTGACATATGCTCACTATTGGAAAGAAAGAAATTATATTGATATAAAAGAATGGAAATCAAAAGTCCTGGATATGGTAGCAACAGAAAAGTTAACTTTTTCACTAAAAAACAAGCCAATCCAGAGCTTTGAAAGAGAATGGCAAGAAGTGTTGAACTGGATTAAAGAATAAGAAAGAGAGGAAATAATGAAAGATTGTTGAAAAGGTGGATAAGGTAAATTAATGTTGTAAAAGATAAAGCATAAGCTGCAATGTAACAATGTTAAAAGTAACAGTGTGAGATTGTTTGTCAAATAGAAACAATGTATGTATGGAATGTAAACTCAGATTCAACTGGAAAAAAGATGCTTGGAAGCGGGGAGGGGGGATTTTTTATTTTTCATTCAAAATTTCAATAAAAATTAATTAGAAAAAAAATGGAGCTGGGAAATGGTTTTCTCCCTATGAAGCTTGGAAAGGATCCATGAAAGAGTGGTATCAAACATCTGTAGCTGTGCTACGTTGATACACGCCAGGAGTAAAGTCATCAGGCAGTATGCCCAGCTCAGATGATTTAGGTTTATAGGGAAAACCAATCAACATAACCATAATCCAAGTTTATGATCCAACCACAGAGGCAGAATTAGATTAAACTGAAACATTCCATTCTGGAATACACAAGGAAATTGACCACAAAAACAAGACTTCTTGTTAATCATATGTGATTGGAATACAAAAGTAGGAAATAGAGCAGAGTCAAAGACTGTAGGAAAATATGACCTCAGATCAAAAAATGAAGCAGGAGAGTGACTGATTGAATTGTATGAAACCAACAGTTTGTTCATTGCAAACATTCTTTGAACAACCAAAGAGGCAAATGTATACGTGGGAATCACATGATGGCTAGCACAGAAATCAGTCTACATAATTGGAAGCAGAAGATGGAGAAGCTCCATTCTCCCTGTAAAAACAAGACCAGGAGCAGATTGTGGAAAAGATCATGAACTGATTTTAGAGAAAAGCTAAAGAATGCTAAACTAATCATTGTACCAAAATACAGCCTGAAGAGCATTCCCATAGGATTGAAAGATATTGTAAATTTAAAGATAATGTAAAGAATAGATTTGCACTATTAAGCCTAATGATGAGAACCAGAAGAACTCTGGTCTGAAGCCAGAGACATAGTTAGGGAGGAATGCAAAAAGACGCTATCTGCAGCTGAAAAGAAAGAGAAGTCTCAGTGGATTCAGATGAAACTCTTAAGCAGTTAAGGATAGATGATAAAAACAAAGGTGACAGAAGCAGAAGAATGACTATAATAACCAATGCAGAAAAATAAAAGATGACAACAAAAAGGAGGAACAAAAGACCTCTTCTACAAGATTGAAGAAATCAAAGGGAGGACTTCCGGTGGAGGCAGAGCGGCGATCGGACGGAATCCACAAGGCGAGTGGATCCCGAGCCATAGCGAGGTCGGAATTTTCCTCGATAAATTAAAAAAACTGGAGGAAACTGATCCCGTGTGAGAAGGGGGTCACGGGGGAGGCTCGAAGGGGGTCTGGATCCAGCTCAGAGGTGGGAGATTGGAGAGAGCAGAAGGAGACATGGAGAGCTGAGGGGATCGTAGAGCCGCCATAACCTCGCTGGGCAGCTGGGATAGGCTAGCCGCGGCACCACCAATCAGTAAATTTCTTAGAAGAAGAAAGCTACAAAAGCCATTTGGGTAAGTTGGAACCGACTTACTTCTGCTGAGGGAGAATTAAATAAGACCTCGATTTTGAAAGGAAATGAAAACAGGTCTCGGAGTGGGGAAGCTCCGGGCAGTGAAAGTGGCAAGTCCTGGAAGACGGGGAGCTCCAGGTAGAAAAAGCGATTTTGAGAGTTTAAATATTACTTGGACTGAGACAAAATTATTTATTTGACTGATTTAATACCTGGTTGGAAGAGAGAGAGCTTGGAGGAGATATAGACTGACTGACTGAAATAAAATGGGAAACATTATGTAATAAAGTAACAAAGTAACAGCTTAACAATACTGCCACCCACGTGGAAGGGAAAAGACGAAAGGAAAGCTGTTACATTGTAGTTTACACTGTAATCCTTGAGATATTTTAGACTTGGCGAAATTCGAGCTAACAGAATACAGATCAATCTTAATGAACTTAGAAAAGAAAAGTATTTAATATTAGAAAAAGTATAAGCAGAAGACGAACAGGTACAAAGAGGAGTAATGGGAGTAATGGAGGAAATCAGAGACAGTTAGAGGCAGTTTAAAAGTAGGGAAGGCCCCCGGCCCAAATGGGTTTACTGTATTATATTATAAGATATTTCAAGATTTGTTGATACCTTTATTAGAATCATAGAATAGAATCATAGAAATGTAGAGTTGGAAGAGACCGCAAGGGCCATCCAGTCCAACCCCCTGCCATGCAGGAAAATCCTCAAAGCACGCCCAACAAGTGGCCATCCAGCCTCTGCTTAAAAACCTCCAACGAAGGAGACTCCACCACACTCTGTGGCAGCACATTCCACTGCCGGACAGCCCTGACTGTCAGGAAATTCCTCCTGAGGTTCAGGCGGAATTTCCCCTCCTGCAGCTTGCATCCATTGCTCCTTGTCCTGGTCTCAAGAGCAGGAGAAAACAAGCCCACTCCCTCCTCGACATGACATCCCTTCAAATATTTAAACATGGCTATCATGTCCCCTCTCAACCTTCTCTTCTGCAGACTAAACATACCCAGCTCTCTAAGTCTGTCCTCATAGGGCATGGCTTCCAGGCCATGCTCAAGTTTTAAACTCTATTAAATATCGAGAATTCCCAAATTCGTGGAAAGAGTCAAATATTGCATTAATTCCAAAGGAGGGGAAGGATAAAGAAGATAAGAGAAATTACAGGCCAATTTCCCTTTTGAACATTGATTATAAATTTTTTCTCTGATTCTTGCAGGAAGATTAAAGAAGATATTGACAAATTGGATTCAAGATGATCAAAATCATTTTTTGCCTGGAAGGTATTTAAGAAATAACATTAGGGTAGTTTTGGATATTATAGAATATTATCAAAAGTTTAATCAAAAAGAAGTAGCTTTAATTTTTTTAGATGCAGTAAAAGCTTTTGATAATGTAAATTGGAAACTTATGTTAGAGTTAATTGGCAAGATTGGCATTGGTGAAAGATTTAAAGATTGGATCAAAACGATTTATAATGAACAAAAAGCATGCTTAATAGTAAATGGGGAAAGATCAAAACAATTTAGGATAAAGAAGGGTACAAGACAGGGATGCCCCTTCTCTCCATTACTTTTTATAATATATTTGGAAATTTTGATTAATAAAATAAGAAGTAATAAGGAAATTAGGGGAACAAAAATAAGGGAATATGAGTTTAAAATTCAAGCTTACGCGGACGATCTAGTGATAATCTTAGAAGACCCTCTAACAAGTATTACATCATTGAATGGAAATTTTAGAACAATTTGGGGAGGTAGCAGGATTCAAAATAAAGAAAGAAAAATCATTGATAATTACGAAAAATATGACGCATATGCAGGAAAAGGAATTAACAGAAAAATCAGATTTCAAAATATCAAAAAAATTTAGATATTTAGGAGTATTGTTAACAAAGAATAATTCGGACTTATTTGATAATAATTATAAAAAAGTTTGGAAAGAAATTAAGAGTGCTTTAGAAAAATGGAAAAAATTAAATTTATCATTGTTAGGGAGAATTTCAGTTATCAAAATGAATATTTTACCAAAAATGATGTTTTTGTTTCAGAATATACCTATTATAGTTAATGAAAAACCATTTAGGGGTTGGGAACATGAATTAAGTAAATTTATCTGGAATGGCAGAAAGCCAAGAATTAAAATGAAATATTTAAAAGAAGTAAAGGAGAAAGGGGGATTAAACATGCCTGACCTAAAATTATATTATGAAGCTTTTGCATTAATTTGGTTAAAAGATATAACATAGAAATCAAATG
>CAOKZL010003603.1:0-83238 GCA_948472985.1 Iguana delicatissima
GCCAAAATTTGTTCACTATACAAATTGGCAAAAGGCTTCTGTATCAAAAGGGAGACCTTAATCGGAATAGCTGTCTTTGCGTATGCAAGGCTTTAAAGCAGGTTTAGGAATCCATTAGGATCTTGTTAGTCTGCAACTCTTAGCATTTCTTGCCATTGGCTATACTGATTAGGACTGCTAAGAAAGGCAGTCCCACTACATCTACAACCTATGAATTTGCATTTGAGTCTAATTCAAAGTGCTGGTTATGAAAGTCCAGACTATCTGAAGGACTGTTATCTCCCTACATGAGCCTGCCTGGCATATAAGATACTTGGAAGGTTCTGGGAATCCACGAATCTCGCAAATCTCGAATCTTTCAAATCCTTTTTTTAAAAAAAAGGGTTTTAAAAGCAAAGGAAAGAAGGATAATCTTGGGCAAGACACACTCCCCAGCCTTAGCAAAAGTCTAGGCAAAGGCAAACCTCCCTCTGAAGAAATCTGGCCAGGACAATTGCCATAGTTTTGCCTCAGGATCTCCCCAGATTGAAAATGACATGAAGACCCTTTCTACACAGGCAGGAAAATGTGGATTTCCTGCTTGTGTAAACAGGACCACTACAGTACAGAGATAATCCAGGTCAAAACTGGACTTTCTTTGCATAGCTCCTGTCAGCGCGGGCTGAGGTCAAGCAGGGGCCGGGCCAAGGCAGCCGGCAGCCGTGTCCCAAGCGGACCTTCGGGAGGGCGGCCACAAGCAAGCGGCCAGGAACTAAGGATCGCCTTAACAGCAGGCACACAACAGAAAAGAACGACGGGTTGCCTCACCCTAAACACAAAGCGGTTGCAGCACCAAAACGCATGGAAGAGTCGCGGGGAAACCACACAGCAGCTCACAGGCACGGACCGGATGGGGCCAAGGCACGGGCGACAGACGCACGGGTAGCCGACGGTTGTTGCTCCGTGCCTTGCCCATCCCCGTGCCTGCCTAAAAAGGCCAGCAGCTCGGCCCGCAGCCAATCCGGGCGGAGCGCGGGGGCTGGGCGCGCAGCTGAGCTACAGCGGGGGAGCTCCCCGCCTCCAGGTGTTTCTCCTGGAGATGCCGGGAGCGGCGGCTGGCCTCCTTGGCTCGCCGCCGCTGCAGGAACGTCGGCGGCGGGGCGGTTGCCTCGGCTGAGGCCTCCTCGCGAGTAGGCGGAGCCCCGGGATCGGGCCCGGGACCCGCCTCCTCCCGCGGCTCCGTGTCCGCCACGCCCCGCGGCCCGGGAGCCAGGCCGGCAGCCTCCGCAGCGGCGGGCCCTCCCGCATCGTCCGCAGCAGTCTCCATCCGGCGGGATGGGCCCTCGCCGGGATCGTCGTCCGCCGCGGCGTCCCAGCGGGCCCCCCCGCAGCGGAGCCCTCCGCGACGGCCACGGGGCCGCCGCCGCCGATCGTGGCCCCCGACGGGCCTGGATCCGCGTCCTCCTCCTCGGAGGTAAGACCGGCATCGGCCTCCACGGCGCCCGCCGGCGCGGCCGCACCTGGGGCCCTGACATCACTCCCCTCCCCAGGGACGCCCCCCCGCGTGCGGGACGTGGCTTGGTCGGGTAGCGTCGGTGGAAAGCCCGCACCAGGTGGGGTGCGTGGACGTCTGCAGCGTCCTCCCAGGTACGCTCCTCCAGACCATACCCGCGCCAGTCCACCAGGTATTGTAGGCGGCCATGCCACCGGCGGGAGTCGAGGATCCCCGTTACCTCGGACTCCACTTCGTCCCTGACGAGCACTGGGGCCGGTGGACCGCCGGGGCCGCTGTCCGGCCGCCCCCCGGAGGCCGGCTGGAGCAGCGACCTGTGGAACACCGGGTGGATCCGCAGGTTGCGCGGGAGCTGGAGCCGGAAGGCCACGGGGTTCACCTGGGCCCGGATGACAAAGGGGACCCATGTACCGAGCATCCAGCTTGCGGCTAGGGCGCCCAGGCGGCAGGAAGCGCGTGGAGAGCCAGACCCGGTCCCCGACCTGCAGAGGCGGCCCCGGTTGCCGGTGCCGGTCCGCTCCCCGCTTGTACGCCTCCTTCGCAAGCTCCAACTGTTCCCGCAGCAGCTCCTGGATGGCCCGCAGCTCCTGGAGCCACTGGTCTGTGGCGGGCACCGCCGACGGAGCCCCGACCGGTGGGAACCACCGCGGATGGAAGCCGTAGTTGGCCAGGAACGGGGTCTGCTGGGTGGAGGCATGGACCGCGTTGTTATAGGCGAACTCAGCCACGGGCAGGAGGTCGACCCAGTCGTCCTGCTGGTAGCAGCTGTAGCACCGCAGATACTGCTCCAGCGTGGCGTTGGTGCGCTCCGTCTGGCCATCGGTCTGCGGGTGGTGGGCCGACGACAACCGGGGTTTGATGTCCAGCTGCCGCAACAGGCACTGCCAGAACCGGGCGGAGAACTGGACTCCTCGATCGGTCACGATCCCCTCGGGCAGACCGTGCAGCCGGAAGACGTGCATCAGGACGAGGCGAGCTGTCTCCTTCACCGAGGGTAGCGCTCGACATGGGACGAAGTGCGCCATCTTCGTCAGGAGGTCCACCACTACCAGGATGACGGTGTGGCCCTTGGACGGCGGGAGCTCTGTGATGAAGTCCATGGAGATGGTCCGCCACGGGCCAGCGGGAGTCGGCAGTGGCTGGAGCAATCCCGAGGGCCTTTCCGTCGGGTCCTTGGCACGGCGGCACACGGGGCAGGAGCGGACATAGCGATCGACATCCCCGCGCACCCGGGGCCACCAGAACTCGCGGGTCACTAGGTGCAGGGTCTTGTGCCGGCCGAAGTGCCCCGCGGGCCTCCCGTCATGGCAGAGCCGCAGCACGTCTTCGCGGCAGGGACTGGCGGGCACGAAGAGCCGATCACGGTGGTAGAGAAGCCCCCCTGCTCCGACCACGGGGAGGCGGCGTCCCCCAGGCGCAGGGCCTCGCGGGGTGGCTCCCGAGCCTGGGCCTCCCGGATCCGCTCCTCCAGGGTCGTCACATCCACGGCCGCTGCGAAGTTCTCGGGGCGCAAGATGGTCGAGTGGCTCTCTGGTTCGGGGGTGGCGGCGAACTCCGGCTTCTGAGACAGAGCGTCCGCACGCCGGTTGCGGGCCCGCAGCACGTACTGCAGCTGGAAGTTGAACCGGGAGAAGAACTGGGCCCATCGCATCTGCCGCAGCGTCAACTTCCGGGAGGTCTGCAGGTATTCCAAGTTGCGGTGGTCAGTCCGCACCTGCACCGGGTGCAGCGCGCCCTCCAGGAGGTGCCGCCAGGCCTCGAACGCTGCCTTAACTGCCAGGAGTTCCTTTTCCCAGATGGTGTAGTTCCGCTCTGGGGTCAGCTGCCGAGAATGGTAGGCGCACGGCCGGAGCTCCCCATCCGAACCCGAGCTCTGCAGAAGGACCGCCCCGACCGCGACGTCTGAGGCGTCAGTCTCCAGGACGAAGGGCCGTCGGGGATCGGGGTGCTGCAGGACGGGTTCCGTGGTGAAGTGGGTCTTCAACCGGTCGAACGCCTGCTGAGCCTCGGGGGTCCACTGGAACGGCGCCTTGCCCCGGAGCACCTGGGTGATGGGCGCGGCCAACGACGCGTAATCGGCAATGAACTTCCGGTAGAAGTTGGCGAACCCCAGGAACCGCTGGACGTCCTTGCGGCTCTTCGGGGCCTGCCAGGACGCGATGGCCTCTACCTTCGCCGGATCCATCTCCACCCCCCGACGAGACACGCGGTAGCCCAAGAAGTCAACCTCCGGGAGGTCGAACGCGCACTTCTCCAGGTTTGCGTACAGGCGGTGCTCCCGCAACCGCCGCAGCACGGCGCGCACATGTGCCTCATGGACTTGCTGATTCGGGGAGTAGATCAGGAAGTCGAGGTAGATGATGACGAACCGGTCCAGGTAGTCTCGGAACATGTCGTTCACGAAATGCTGGAACACCACTGACGCGTTACACAGGCCAAAGGGCATGACGGTATACTCGTAGTGGCCGTACCGGGTCTGGAACGCCGTCTTCCACTCGTCTCCGGCCCGGATCCGCACCAGGTTGTAGGCCCCGCGGAGGTCCAGCTTCGTGAAGACCGTCGCGTGGCGAAGCCGCTCCAACAGCTCCGGAATCAGGGGCAGCGGGTATCGGTTGCAGATGGTGATCCGGTTGAGGGCGCGGTAGTCGTTGCACAGGCGAAGCTCCCCCGACTTTTTGCGAACGAACAGCACTGGCGCCCCCGCCGGGGAGGTCGACGGCCGCACGAAGCCCCGGCGCAAGTTCTTCTCTAGGAACTCCCGCAAGGCTGCCAACTCCGGTTCCGAGAGTGCGTAGATGCAGCCGGCCGGGATGGGGCCCCCGGTACCAGGTCTATGGCGCAGTCGTAGACCCGGTGCGGAGGCAGGCGGTTGGCCTCCTTCTGGTCGAACACATCCGCAAACTCTCGGTACTTCTGCGGCAACTCCACGGAGGTCACGAGACCGGGGTCCTCCAACGAGGCCATCAACTTCTCGGGCCAGCAGTGCTCCTGGCAGTACTCGGACGCGAACAGCACCTCGCGCCGCGCCCAGGAGATGTGCGGGTCATGGCGCGAGAGCCAGGGCATCCCCAGCACCACGGGAAAGCAGGGCACCGCAGCCACCAGGAAGCTCGTCCGCTCACAGTGGCCCTGAATCTCGAAACCCACCTCGACTGTCCGGTGGGTAATGGGGCCAGACTTCAGCAAACGCCCATCAATGGTCTCCACCGGCCGTGGCTCCGGCAGCGGCACCAGTGGGATCTGGTGGTCCTGAGCGAACTGGAGATCCAGGAAGTTGTTCGACACCCCGGAGTCGATCATGGCCCTCTTGGGGATGGGCTGGCCCGCGCCAACCGCTGCGGCCACCAGCAGCGGATCACACCGTTGCGTCGCGGTCCCTGTGTCTGTCCCGCCTTCGGGCTTCCCCAGGCCTCGCAGGCCCTCTAGACCTGGGGGTTGGCTTTTCCCGCAGCTCCGGGACCGGCGGCCTTCGCAGGGCACACGCAGGCAAAGTGACCCCCCAGACCGCAGTACAGGCACAAGCCCGCCTGGCGCCGCCTCTCCTTCTCCTCAGCGGTCAGGCGGGGCTGCGCTCCTCCGAGCTGCATGGGCTCCTCGCCAGGGGTGCTGCTGGCAGGGCCACCAGCCCTGGGGGGGTTGGCCGGAGCCTCCCGGGGGCCCGGAGTCCAGGCACGGCCGCTGGTGGAGCCCACCCGGCGGGCCTGCCTTCGGGCCTCTAGGCACCCGTCAATCCGGAGGGCCTGCTGGATTAGCAGCTCCAGAGTCTCTGGCGGCGGACTGCGGGCCAGTTCGTCGAGGATCTCGGCGGAGAGGCCGGCACGGTACTGGTCTTGGAGGGCGGGGTCATTGTAGGCCAGGTCTTGCGCCAGTAGGCGGAACGTGGTGGTGTAGTCCCGCACTGACCCCCGGCCTTGCTGCAGTTGGCGCAGCTGGCGGCTGGCTGTCTCCACGCGCACCGGGTCCCCCCAGACCGCCCGGAAGGCCTGCAGGAACGTGGCCATGTCGTCCAGGACACCGCTGTTCTGCCGTAGCAGCGGCGTGGCCCACTTGGCCGGCATACTGGAGAGCAGGCTGATCATGAAGGCCACCTGGGCCCGCTCGTTGGGAAAGTCCTGGGCCCGGACCTGAATGTACAGCCGGCAGCTGGCCACAAAGGTCTCCAGTTCAGAGGGCTCTCCCGTGAAGCGGGCCGGTACCGCCATGGGGATCTTGGGCGCGGGCGGAAGCCGGGCAGTCTGCAGCTGGCCCACCTGGAACTGCAAGGCCTGCAAGGCGTGAGAGAGCTGGTCCACCTGGGCCCGCAGGCCCTGGTTCTCCTTGGCCTGGGCAGCCAGCTGGGCCTTCAGTGCTGCGTTCTCCCCTTCCATCCTGCTTGACCAGGTGACGGAGCAACAATCTGTCAGCGCGGGCTGAGGTCAAGCAGGGGCCGGGCCAAGGCAGCCGGCAGCCGTGTCCCAAGCGGACCTTCGGGAGGGCGGCCACAAGCAAGCGGCCAGGAACTAAGGATCGCCTTAACAGCAGGCACACAACAGAAAAGAACGACGGGTTGCCTCACCCTAAACACAAAGCGGTTGCAGCACCAGAACGCAGGGAAGAGTCGCGGGGAAACCACACAGCAGCTCACAGGCACGGACCGGATGGGGCCAAGGCACGGGCGACAGACGCACGGGTAGCCGACGGTTGTTGCTCCGTGCCTTGCCCATCCCCGTGCCTGCCTAAAAAGGCCAGCAGCTCGGCCCGCAGCCCATCCGGGCGGAGCGCGTGGCTGGGCACGCAGCTGAGCTACAGCTGGGAGCTCCCCGCCTCCAGGTGTTTCTCCTGGAGACGCCGGGAGCGGCGGCTGGCCTCCTTGGCTCGCCGCCGCTGCAGGAACGTCGGCGGCGGGGCGGTTGCCTCGGCCTCGGCTGAGGCCTCCTCGCGAGTAGGCGGAGCCCCGGGATCGGGCCCGGGACCCGCCTCCTCCCGTGGCGCCGCGTCCGCCACGCCCCGCGGCCCGGGAGCCAGGCCGGCAGCCTCCACAGCGGCGGGCCCTCCCGCATCGTCCGCAGCAGTCTCCGTCCGGCGGGATGGGCCCTCGCCGGGATCGTCGTCCGCCACGGCGTCCCAGCGGGCCCCCCCGCAGTGGAGCTCTCCGCGACGGCCGCGGGGCCGCTGCCGCCGATCGCGGCCCCCGACGGGCCTGGATCCGCGTCCTCCTCCTCGGAGGTAAGACCGGCATCGGCCTCCGCAGCGCCCGCCAGTGCGGCCGCACCTGGGGCCCTGACAGCTCCTTATGGCATCCTGGGGTTTGTAGTTTGATGATGCGCCAGCATACTTTGGCAGAGAAGGCTGGGACATCTATAAAACTATAAACCCCAGAATAGTGTATGAAAGAGCTTTGCAAGGGAGCTATGCAAAGGAATCTTTTAGCTGTACTTGAAATCTCAAGACTGTACCTTCCAGTCAAGTGCTGAACTTAAATATTAAATATTCAGTTTAACTATACTAGAATACAACCCCAGATGTAATTTCTGAAATTGTTAGCAAAGGCCATTATTACTCCAAGGGAAAAACTCACCTACTTGCCATCTCCCCTTGTGTGTCTGGTCACCCAGGTTTTCAGGCATCCCGGTCTCCAACAAACTATTTGGTTAGTGGATTCGAAAGATTCAATATTTTGGCACAGAGATGCAGATTTGCGAATCTTGAATCCTTCCCTGGAATTCAAGGATTCGGTTGGCCCATCCCTAATTTCCAATATTGAAAGAAACAGAGCCAGTGTGATGTAATGATTTCAGCACTACACTACAACTCTGGAAACGAGAATACGAATGTCCACTCAGCAATGAAAACCCACTGGTGATTTTGGACAAATCACACTCTCTCAGCCTCAGACGAAACCAAAGGGAAACTCCCTCTGAACATATCTTGCCAAGAAAACCCCATGATAGATTTGTCTATACTTTACAGGAGAAATGCTAAACCTAGAGACTTCCAGGACCTGCAATTCTCAATTTATGGCCAAGGATAAATGAGGTGGCAGCAGGAGGCATGGGGAGCCCCTCACTTGGAGATTTCCCAAATATTATATGTGGGGCTGCCTGTAAAACTGGTTCAGAAAATGCATGTTGTCCAAAGCAGGTTTGCAATGTTACTAAGTGGAACTAGGCAGTTTGATTCTATTATACCTGTTCTTGGTTAGCCGGGCTGGATTCCAGTCTCTTCACAATTTAAGATGCAGATTTTGGCTGAGATCTAAAGTAATGTGGCGGAGCAAAAAGCCCTACTAGTTTACTTACTCAGGATCTTGGGCTTTTATACCAACACCATGCATGCTTTTTTTTTTTTACCCCCTCCCTCCTTCTCTCAGTCTGGCCTGACATTGCTGAGCTGGCAGCCTGGGATCAGTGCTAAAGGAACGATGATGAAGACAGGTTATTCTGACTCCCTACAGAACCTGCAGGGACATTCTTTTCTCTGTAAGCTAATCAGTGGCCACCCCAGCTTGAGGGAGGGCATAGCTATAGGCCAGCCTGTGATGCCATCCCGATGAACAGATTGGACTACCAAGAATAAGAACATTGAGTACAAGTAGGTTATCAGATGCCTCCCTTCACAAGCTTTGTAAGCTGCATAACTGTGCTGGAATCAGAGAAGCATATTGCCATTTTTGCATCTAGGAATTTAACCTTTAAAGCCAAAAGTAAATTTCTTGGGACCATTACTTCAAAGACTGCCTTCTCTTCCTCTATGTGTATACTAAACTATTTTTTTTTCTTCAGTGGCCTCACCTAATAAAATCAAGTAGATAGTTACCAGAGAAAAATGCCTTTTTCAGTGGCACCCTAAGTCCAGAACAGTATTCCCACAGAGATTTGTATGCACCGATATCTGCAGTATTTTCACTACCAAGTGAAGACCTCTCTCTGTACCTAAGATACATTGCACTATCATACAGGTAGCCAT
This sequence comes from Iguana delicatissima, assembly GCA_948472985.1. Lineage (NCBI taxonomy): Eukaryota > Metazoa > Chordata > Lepidosauria > Squamata > Iguanidae > Iguana > Iguana delicatissima. Next base: position 8,438 of record CAOKZL010003603.1, read on the forward strand.
GGCTCACTCAGTTTTAAAACATGTGAATTTCATTGAAAGATGATGTGGATTTTCTTTTGTTGCAGTTTCTGTTCTGTTTTACTTTTTTTTTTTTGGCAAAGTAATTTTTTAAAAAAAAATAATTTTTTTTATAATTTTTTATTAAGTTTCACCAATAAAATACATCATCTTAAATTGTACTTTTACATGTAGTGTTTTTGTTTTTCCACTCTGATCTAGTTTTCACTTTCTGAATGTCTACTCACATATAAAAGATTATGCCTCACAATTCTATGTTCATCTTACATGCTTGATCTTGGATTTCTGTCATCTACTCCTGTTATGTTACAGTTATTCCTCCTTAATTTCAACCATAATTTAGACAGTTTCATTTGGCAGTTCCCAGCAATCACCCATTGCAATTTGCCATTCTGCTTTTATCTGATCATCTGATTTCCCCTTTAGTCTTTGTGAGATAATATCTGCGTTCCTATGCTCAATAAATGTCCCTCACCATTGTTCAATTGTGGGTATTTGCTGAGACTTCCACATTTTGGCATATTCAATTCGAGCTATTGTTATCATGTACATTATTAATCTCCAATGTCTCTTAATGCTAGTATTCTCCAGAACATTTATCATATTTAACAAATAAAATTCAGGGTTTTTTACCAATTGAACCTTCAGTATTTCACACATCTTTTTATGTATTTCAGTCCAATATTTCTTTGCCTTGGGACACGACCACCACATATGAAATATTGTTCCCACCTCTATCTGACATTTCCAACACATTCCCATATCTGTATTGTAAATCTTTTTTAACTTATCTGGTGTCATGTACCATCTATAAAACAATTTAAAATAATTCTCTTTAAGATTCTGAGCCAAAAAAAATAAATAAATTTTGAACATACAATATTACAATACAATTACCTATTGCAGATTACAATTACCAACTGCAATTTACAATTTACAAATTTACAATTTACAAAAGTATACGAATAATATGAACTATATATCTATTTTTCAAATGAAACCAAAGAATAGGAAAAATTTGGATGTGAAAGAGAGCCTCTTCCAATCTATACAATATGTATGGGATAAATGGGTTAAAAATTTAAAAACAGAAAATTCAAATGGTACCTGATTGAATGGTTAAATAAAAGCAGAAAATATGACCCAGGAAAAGTTATTAACAAAATAAAAGATAAAGGATACAGAATTATAGGTGATTTATTTGAAGAAACAGGGAAACCAATGGAGATTGAAAAATTAACTGAGTTAACTGGCGAGAAATATTGGCTGCATTTAATGGTAATAGGAAGAAGTTTACAAGAAATGAATAGGTGAAAACCTGTCACAATTTGAGGAAATTTGAAAAGGAGGATTAGAGGTGAAAAAGGGTTGATTGCTGTGGTATACAAGCTTCTTCTGAAAAACAATTTAGAATAAAGGAGAGTTTGGTTGGAACAGGGGAGAAAGATTTGATGATAAAGACAGATGAAATAACATTTTGGACCTCCCAAGATAGAGAACAGCAATTAAAATTAATTAGTAAATGGTACAAAACCCCACATCAGATTTCAAGGATAAATAAAAATCTATCATCAAATTGTTGGCAAGGATCTGGGCAAAACAGGACATACATTCATATGTGGTGGAAATGTTACCATGTACAAAACTTTTGGTTAGAAATTATCCAAGACATAAACAAAAAACAGGTAGAAACCTCCAATTCAGTAAAGAGATCTGCTTAATACTGAATCTAAGAAAATTGGGACTGAGTAAATCAGAAGACTACATAATCAAATTTTTTTCAAGAGCTGCATATGTAGTAATAGCATTGAGTTGGAAAAATAAACAACGTTGGGAAAAAAGAATTGGACGCATTATATAGTGGAATCTCTCCTATTTGACTTTCTAAGAGAAAGGAAAGGGAGATATAATGAGCAAATTAATTCAACAAATTGGTGAGACAATTGGGTGCTTCTGGACTGAAAAGGTTAAAGGTGAAAAGCGGTACAAAGAAGTGAGAGAAACTACTGCTAAAATATGGGTAATGGTTACTAAAATTTCCCTTTAAAGCCATCAATGGGGATTGAGGGAGTGGGTAGGGGGGATTGGAAAAATGTGTAAAAATATACTTTTTCTGTTTTACTTTGTATTTGAATTGCTTTCATGTTTGTTTAGGATAGACTGTCCCAAGAACTTTACATTGTGGGGAGGTAGATATTGCGTAAGCAAAAAATCAACAAGTTACAAATGTACATGATGCAAACAAATTTATAGTATAAATAAATAACAAAGGCTTTTCCCCCCTTTCAATTCTCTTCACATTGTATCTCATCCAGCTTTCTCTTTGATTACAATTTCTATTTCATAGTAATATGTAAATTGGCAATATTATCAAATATAATCCTGTAATTTAAGTTTTTTGCCACAGGGTGGCAGTGCTAACTAGCATGTTTTATTACTTGTACTCTAAAGGCTATAGAAGTCCTTAACGCTTTCAATGATGGAAATTTTGCTTGGTTTCTGTAAGGCAGTGGTTCTCAACCTGTGGGTCCCCAGATGTTTGTGGACTTCAGCTCCCAGAAGCCCCAGCCACTATGGTCAATGCTCAGGGCTTCTGGGAGCTGAAGTCCGAAAACATCTGGAGACCCACAGGTTGAGAACCACTGCTGTAAGGGCTACTTGTTTTCACTGAAGTCTTCAAAATAGTCACACTACAATTTAAAGGTTGACAGATAACATATCTGTAACAAAAGTGTACTGGATGTTCAATATTAGGGCTATACAATTGTTTGATTATTACCCAATTTAGATATAAAGCCAGTGTGGTACAGTGGTTTGAGCTTTTGGACTACCACCCTGGAGACCGGGGTTTGATTCTCCACTTGGCCACGGAAACCCACTAGTTGACCTTGAGCACATCACACACTCTTGGCCCCAGAAAACACCATGAATGGTTCACCTTAGAGTCCCCATAAGTCAGAATCAGCTTGAAGGCACACAAGAGCAACAATCTTGTTTGTTCCAGCTAGAGTAGACCTGTTCAATCAGTTGTTGAATGGTAAGTCAACATATAGGTAAATCCTACTGACTGAATAAGTCTACTCTAGAGGCAACTAACAACAGGATATAGGCCAATGTTTTTAAAAGGATTTAGTTGACTCCCAGCAACCAGCATTATACAATTTTTAAAACATGAAGTTAGACCTCAGTATTTGGCTTTTTATTTTAAGTAGCTGGATACAATCCTCAATAAAAAGTAGCCCGAATCCGAGTACTGGTAGCAACACTATATCAGTGTGTGGCCTGTTAAATCAAATGTATTTGGTGCAACAACTGTAGCTATGTGAAAAATACAATCCTTCTGTCCCAGCAGCAGTTTGCAGTAGACATATGTAAGTGCTGCTGCTGCTGCTACTGTTCATTAGTGAGCTGGAAAAGAAAGTGCTTTTTTTTTTATGTAACAAGGTGTTGTTTATATGTCAGAGATTATGATGTATGTCTACTAAATAGAAAGGTGTAAAATCTCAGCATGATTTCTGCTAGCAACAGTTTTGTCAAAACAGTCAAAAAAATGAAATCAGGCTTTGAATCCATTGTAGAAGATATTCCACCTCTGTCTCTTACTTCTAATGTTGTATATTGATTTTAGAAAGGACAAATTTTGTTTCCCATTGAAAATAGTTTTTTTCCCCTTTTGTCCCATTTTAAAGCAAAGAAATGAAAGCAAAGAAAATGTTTTGTCTTCAAATAATACATGCTTGGCAATCACTTTTCTTGATTTTCCAGAATCCTATGATAGATAACAGAGTATGCACTATATATATATAAGGAATATGAAGGTGGGAAGAAACTAATGGCCTGGGGTCTGTGAAGATTCCATTTTTAAATGTTAACTGAATACTAAATAATTTTATTTTTTTTTTTGGTTAAAAGCAACCCCTGGTGCAGTGCATATCAATGCAATAGTAGCTGATGTACATACAGCTGAAAGCTCAGCCCCCCTTCCCGTTGCTCTGTTAACAAAATTACTCTGATTCTGACTTGTCACAATCACTTAGCCCAACATGTCCTCCAATGTAGCTTTTGAAAAAACAAAGTAGAATGGCAAATGGTTGTGGATAGGTAGAGAAGAAAGATATGAATCTCTTCTTTGAATCTCTTTCTAAAACCTTTTGCTTTTCACAGTTTTTTGTTGTTGTTGTGTGCATTCAAGTTGTTTCTAACCCCGAGGTGACCGTATCAAAGGGCTTTCTGGAGACTGACAGTGTGTGACATGCCCCAGGTCACCCGAAGGTGATCGGCCGGCCCCTCCCGAAACTGCAAACCCCAGGATTCCATAGGATGTTGGAAGTGGAATCATAGCGCTATAACAGCCTAGTGCGGAAATGGCTTAGGATCACAGTCCAACATTCAAACCACTACACAGTATGCCATGAAGTAACATGTGTTAATTAAGTCAGTGTTGCCAAATTATGCCAGACACTTTTCTCAAATCCAAAAGAGCTTAACTAGTTAGTCTAAAGAATAAGTGGCAACTTCAAGCAAAGAGTGACTGGACATGTGGTGGTATATCTATTACAAATATGATGAGCATGCAGATTTCCAGGTCAGCACTATTGCACGGAAGTTCAAAACAAATTTGTTTTTTCTGTCCTATCCTTTTTAACTTAACTTGACTTAAAGGGAAAACAGTGGGCTGGAGGAGGAGGTTTTCAGCTTAAAGCTCCTGGGGTCCAAAGTGGTTTCACACACAGCCAGAAGATTCCATTCAGACCCTCTCCTTGAAGTGGCAGCTCCCAAGGAAGCCTCCCAAGGAACCACAGAATCATAGAAGTGTAGAGTTGGAAGAGACCACAAGGGCCATTGAGGCCAACTCCCTCGAATGCAGGAATCAAGGCATTCCCGACAGATGGCCATTCAGCCTCTGTTTAAAAACCTCCAAAGGAGACTCATTACACTCTGTGGCAGTGCATTCCACTGTCTTACTGTCAGGAAGTTCTTCCTAATGTTTAGATGGAATCTTTTTTCCTGTACTTTGAAGCCATTGCTCTATGTCCTAGTCTCTGGAGCAGCAGAAAACAGGCTTGCTCCATCCTCCATATTACATCCCTTCAAATATTTAAATACAGCTATCATGTTGCCTCTTAACCTTCTCTTCTCCAGGCTAAACATACCCAGTTCCTAAGACGCTCCTCAAAAGGCATGGTTTCCAGGCCTCCTATCACTTTGGTCGCCTTCCTTTGGATACATTCCAACTTGTCAATATCTTTCCTTCCTCATGTTGTGCCCAGAACTGGAAACAGTATTCCAGGTAAGATCTGACCAAAGTAGACCCGTCCCTTCAAGACAGATCCCACCAGAAATGCTGAATGGAGCCTCTCAATGAGGCCTCCTCTGGGATAGGGAAAAGCCTTACTAGACTTCAGGTCTCCAGGCCATGTAAGGAGCCTTCCCCACTCCTGGACCAAAGTGTGCCTGTCAGGCTCTCCTTTTCTATTTCTTTCCATCCTTCCTCTCTGTGGATCTACAACCATTTGCCATTCAATATTGTTTTTCTGCTCAGAAATCTGTTTTCTTATGGAGACACCTATTTTTTTAAAGATATCAGTAGGTGATACAGTTTAGTTTCAACAAGGCTTCTTAGACTGGCTCACGGAATCTGTGAATGGTTTTAGAAGGCTGATCAATTAGGTAGAGGTGTTTTTTCCTTCTTCAGTTTCTTTGCTGTTACTTTAAGTTATTTCCTGTCATGGTCAATTTGAAGTTAAGAATTTATTCTTGTGCAGTGTATATTGTAATGCTTTCGTTCCAGAGTTCTGCGGGAAGGACACATATTTCCAATGTACACAAAATTCTGGGTGTATAGCAAAATAATGCTCCATATGCCATACCCTCCAACTGTCCCAGATTGGCAAGACAGTTCTTATTAATCGTCATCCTGCTTTTTCAGTCGCTTTTAATATGTCCCACTTTTCCTCTCCTCCCAGTTTCCCCTTCCTCTTCCCACTTTTCCCCTTTGTCCTCATCTTATTTCAATTGCTGAAAGTTCAAAGTGCAAAAGTAATTTGCACTTCAGTAACTCAGCAGGGGATGAGAAGGGGGCAAGATCTTGCCCTTCCCAGCAGGCTCAGGCAAAAGCTAACAGTTGCAGCCTCTCCTAGCTCATGTATTCTTCCTCATTAATAACTTTTGCCAACTTGACTACACTCAGATGTCAGTTGGCCGCACATGTCCCAGTTTTCATCTGCGAAATGTTGGAGGACATGAATACACACAGCGCCACACTGCTTCCTCCCTCCAGAAGGCAGTTTCTGACATAGCTTTTTAGCAGACACTACCTGGATGTAGTTCTCAAGATGGGAAAAGATTGCTGAGATCATCCTCCTGGCTCTGTAGAGTCACTGGAGGTCCAGCTGAGCAACTTCAGCTCTTTTCTCTCAGCTACAGATGGGCAGCTACAATGACTGTATGATTTCTTCTTCCTCCCTTCTCCATCAGTAAACAGTTGTGGCAGTTTGACAGCTGCTGGGGGGCCAGGTCTGCTTAGACATAGCACAATGATGCAATGAACACCTCCCTGCAGAACAGGGAAAAAATACACATACATGTGTGTAATCTTGGCCATTTCCGCACTAGCCTGTTATAGTGCAATTATTCCACTTTCAACATCCTATGGAATCTTGTGGTTTGCAGCTTAGGAAGGGGCCTCCAAAGATTCCATAGGATGTTGAAAGTGGAATAATCGCACAATAACAGCCTAGTGTGGAAATGGCCCTTGAGTTACCTATGCATATGACACCAACAGGATTCCAGCCCGTAAGTTTATGTGCATTTTTTCCTGAAAGGGGATTCCTGGCTTCCATTTGATTCTCAAAGCATTCTTTGACCCTAAAAAAGTTAAGAACCATTGGTTTAGACAGAGCTTCAGTTCAGATAGATTATGAACAGCTTGGGGGAATTTCACAGATAATGCTAGCTGGGCAGATGAGTGCCTTTAGTCTGGAGGGTTTCATTGTCAAGTGTTAATATATTTTAAAACAAATTGTATATTCTAATGGATATTTCTTTTAAATTTCTCCTCTTACAAAGTTCAAATTGAGATAAGGACTTCACATCAAAATAATCCACTGCGTTAGTTACTGCCTAAATCTAATTCTATGCTTAGATTATCCTAAGTTTTGTCCAGAAATGCACTGAAAAGATGCTAATTGCATAAACCTCTTCTTTTATTGTTTCATTCAGTTTAAAAAAAGAGGTAATTCTTGCCCACCTGACACATACATATTAGAGCTAATTGCTAAAACACTGTGCACCATTTCTGTGCAATTGCAGAGGCTTACTGTGTAGATGTTTGTGTCTTTTCCATTCAATTTACCATAGTGAAAAAGGAAGTTTATTTCATATACTTAAAACCCTATCTTTGAGACCTATAGTATCTATTCTCATAGGACAGTTTATAATAACCAATTATGGCCCAGCATGTGTGGGTACACACACACACAATAATATAAAGCAGCAGGAGATAAAATGGTTTGAACTCCATTATTATTAAAGTCTTAAGATTCCTCTACAATCCAGTAGCAAGTGGGCCAAACAAACATATTTTCCTGTGAAAAATATTCCAATGTGATTGGCATAGAAAAGACATTTTCCTGGTATTCACGTTTATAATAGCCTTTGCTGGAAAAGATCTAGAGAGACAAGCCCCAGAAATCAATCATATGGCTCAGCCATGTTGCTACAATTGCACCTGGTCTCCAATAAAACTAGTTCCAAACTGTTTAAAACTTTAAAGCAAGTGTGAGAATCACTCGGCCCGTCAGATGTTCTTAGACTGCCACTTCCACATTCTTTAGCCTTGGTTAAGCTGGACGGGGCTGCTAATATTTGAGGCCCAACAGCTTCTGGAATGATTCCCACCCCAGCTGAGAAATAGGTGAGTATCTATTCATCTATTTCTCAGACATTTTCCCAGACCAAACATTTCCCAGGGTATCTCACAGTACAATTCAATATCAAACATTTTAACATCCAGTAATTTCTGACTTCTGCAGCCTATCACGAGGTTTTCTTAGCAAGATTTATTCAGCAGGGTTTGCCACTGCTTTCCTCTGAACCTGAGAAACTATGACTTCCCCAAGGGCATCCAGTGGGTTTCCATGTTTAACAGGGATTCAAGCCCTGGTCTCCCAGAATCCTTGTCCAATACTGTACCACACTGGCTCTACATATTAAACAATTTTATATAAAGCTGCCACAAATAAAATACAGGGTAAAAACGGACATCAGCAGCAAAGACTTTCAATTAAAAGCCAGACAGAACAGTTTTAAAAACAGCTCTTGAAAGGAACCACAGACAGGGATCAGGCATTCGAAAACAGAATGAAACAGAGACCAAGAAATTTCCCCACTAACAGCTGAAAGCCAGGATAGACACAGCCATCTCTTGGGATGGCTGCTTCCCATGCCAGATTTGGGGAGGGTATTTCAGAGGAGGGTAAACATATATGCATATATATGCATATATCCTTCCCCTATCACATTTTAATACACAAAATTCAGTGAGCACCCTTTTCTCAAATGTATATCTAGTATATGCAGTTCCATGTCTGGAAATATCTGGCAAAAATGCTGCTTATCTACGGATGCTAGCCTGTAGTAAACAGATAAACAGTGGTCTCAGAAGTTAGGGAACAGGATTCACCTTCCCAGTCTAGCTGATGGGGATTGTGGCAAACAATAAGATCACAGGTTGAACATCTCTGCACTAGTGGCACCAAGGCTGTTTCTCTCCCTGAACTCATATTGGTATGTACACAAATAATTTGTGTGTCTGCATTTCTGCCTTCAAGTTGCCTGTCAATTTATGGTTAACAGGCAACATAGGTTTTCTCAGTAGTGTTTTTGCTAATTCCTTCCCCTGAAGAATAGCCCACAGCCCCTGGTATTCATTGGCAGTCTCCCATTCAAGTACTAACCAGGGCTGACGCTGCTTAGCTTCCAAGATCATACAAGACCTGCTGCCTTCCAAAACTGCCTGGGGGAAAAAATCACCTTGATAAGCATACACCTATACCACCCTACAAGCTCCACACCTACTGTTATTTGATCTTAACTCTTACTGAAGTGATGAGCAGTTCCCAGAGCAGCCCTTATATAGACATTGTTCCTTTTGAAAGAAGAGATCCCTGGAAATTTCGGTCATTTTAAAAATACTTTCCTTTAATTACAAACATGTAAGTTGATCACAGGTGGAAGAGATGCATAGCATATAGAATCATAGAATCATAGAAATGTAGAGTTGGAAGAGACCACCCAGTCCAACCCCCTGCCAAGTGGGGAATTACGTGTAGCAAATTATCTGAACCATGTCAAACTGCCAGAGAAAAATATCCCAGGGTGCTCTTCAAGCCTCAAAAGGAGCTTTTTCCATCCAGGTGCCAATTCCCCACTGGTTTCTATTACATTTTCTTTCCCACCTAGCCTCCATCAGCTTGCAAAAGTATGGATAAGGTGACTCATCTTTTCTGAACCATGATAGCTCTGTGTCCTTGCAGAAAATCATTACAGCATGGTCTCTGGATCAAGAGCAGGCCTCCTAAGGATTAGCTTTCTTTGAGAGACACAGCCTGAATATCCCAGGCAATTAACATTCCTTCGTTAGCCCTCTCCCCTGCTTTTGTTCATTTCCAAACAGGAGCCAGCCTTGCATGTATGGCCATGAGCCTGCTATCAGGTTACTGTGAAGAGAACTCATTCCACCAGTTAACTATCATGTGAGAGACTTAGCTATGTTTAGAGTCCTAACCCTATCATTGTCCCTTTTTCTATGCCTTTTTATGATCTTTGAAGGAGAAGAGCAAGAAGAAAGAGAAAACAAGATAGCAGCCCTTCAATTTCCTTGAAATATATTCCTTCAGAGCTGGGAATATCTTCTGCATAAAGTGGGAGAGGAGGGGGATTGGCTGTGGTTGAGACAAATGCGCTTGGCACATGATCACATTGCTTCACAATTCCCAGGCCAGAATTCAAATCATGGCTCAGAACATCCAGAGTGCCTTTTTTGAGTAGATCATTCATGCAAACAACCCCATGGGCATTTCAGTCAACACTTCACAGTAACTAAATTCCTTTCGCCTGGATACTGGTGAAACAGACTTTGAGCAACTCATATTTTGGCCTTCTTCCTTTGTCCATCTTTCAGTGCCACAGCTAAGCTATAATTGACACATAACGCTATTCTATATTTCATATGTGCCCTTTGCTGTATAAATATATGCATAGGAATAGTTAGAAGGAAAATCTCAGTTGAAACTGATTGCAAAGATGGACTCAAAGACTTGGGGGAACTGAAAAAAGGAGCTCCTTCTTGGAAGATACAGAATGGCTGTATATGCAGAGTACTACAAAAAGACAACACACACACGTATGCACATCATTCAAAATAAGATTAGAATAATATAGATCACAAGGAAAATCAGGAAGTGTGGCTCTTGACCAACCTGTACAATTTACCAGCAGTCAGTGCTAAAACATGTCACATTCACAGGATCTATCTCCAAAGTTAATGAAGAGCAGGCAAGATAAATCAGTCCCCATCAAGTACACAAGAGCTAAATAGTGGAACGAATGAGCAGGAAGAAGACACAAAAACAGCCATGATCTTTTCATATAATGACTGATTCCCCCTCCTTTTATAGTATCTCAGATTTGCCTATATAAATGATAGAACATCCACAAGAAATATAACACAAAGCAATCTAGAATGAGAATTTAAAGGGAAAAAACCCAAGATTTTGTGTCTTGATAAATGCTTGCTCTGAGACACACAAAACACAGAAAGAAGAAAAGGAGTTGCTGATCATTTCGTGACACCACACCCTGCCTTAAAACAAAATAAATATGTAAGAGGCTCATGAATTCAGTGCTGCCTGTTTTACTGTTTAATGTTAAGCACAGAGCAGCTAAGCACCCTTTCAACAGACTATTACTGGGATCAGGCAACCTAGCAGTTTTCAGTGCAAATTTACTTGGCCCAATAGACGCTCTCCACAAATATGTTGTTAAAAAATGTAGTAAATGCTTTGAATTATCTGAAAGACATGGAGTTACATAGAAAAGTTACATTCTATGAGAAAAAAATCTGCTCATCAAAAATAAATAAATAAATAAATAAATAAGGTAATTTAATACTGACTTAAGGTGTTTTTAAATAACATTTAATTATATATGTTAGACAATACAGTTTTTTAAAAACATTCCTGAAGCCAATTTGCATAACTCATTAAATATTATTTTGTATAAGGTACCAATTTCTTCAAGCCTTTCAAGTCTTTGAGTGTTTCAGCCTTATCAGCTTAGCACAAGAGAATCAAAGCTGCACAGCAACACACAACAAATGAAATTGCACATGGTCCCCCCACCATTGTTTTTCCATTGAAAGTATGATAACTATTTCAAAAGTTAAATTCTAGCGATGAGGGCAAAGCAGTAACAGTAACCACTGGTATTTTAGTTTGAATGTTTGTGGCTGTCATGTGGCTGGCAGTCTGAATACAAACACCAAAGGTTACTTGAAATAAACCAAAGAGAACTTTTTAATGCTTCAGCTTCCCTCCAAATAAGTCTGCCATTGTTTTGTACCAGTTTCAGCTTCGGCCTATTAGTCTGCAATGGCACAAAAGCAGTTCCAGCATCTCACCAGGGAAATTTTAATTAATTAGTATCTTATACCCCTTTTCAGAAAAATAAAGGATCTTGTGCAGGCAGGCAAACTAATAGGAGCCAAACAGAATCTAATTTATTTTGCGCTTAAATCAATTTATTCCAATAGCCTCTGTAATGCAGCAGGGCCTCAGATTGCTTTTGGTCCATTAGCATAGCTGAATATGAAAAGAAGCAGATATATTTACTGAGGTGCCATGGAAAAAAACAAAACAAAAGCAACAATATCAACCTTATAGGTTCCTGCAAAGAACACTTTCAATTCAAGGCCATTGCTCTTAGAGTCGTCAGGATTCACAAAGATTCTGTCCCAACGTAACAATCATGCCATCTTTCCATATAAGACTTACATTACAGGATGCATTTTTCTTTTTGCTTTTAGTTTCTCCAACAGATAACCAGGCTTGATAGCACATGGTGGTGTTTGTTAAAAGGCTGCATGAACAAAACAAGCCTTCAGGGCTCACAACCACTATTCTGATGTACAAATAAGCTGATATTTAAGCAAAGATAATGGGGATAAGATAAGATGCACAGCACTTTTCTTTTCTTCTGGGTGGAGAAGTCTCAGTTACTCTTTTTATTCGGTTCATATACACCAACAGCATTCAAAACACAGAATGGAACTTTTTAAAAGAACAGCTGCATCTAAGGATGAACAGCTACATCTAAGGATGAAAGAGAAAATAAGAAAGGTAGCAAATAAGTTTCTATAAACTATCTGTAAATCAAAGTCATTTCTGCACTCCACTGCTATAGTGCTGTTGTTCCACTTTCAACCGCCTACGGAATCCTGGGGTTTGCAGTTTAGGGAGGGGCCTTTAGAATTCTCCGCCAGAGAGCGCTTTGGTCTCAATAAACTACAAACCCCAGAATTCCACAGGATCTTAAAGGTGAAGTAATAGCACTATAACAGTGTAGTGCAGAAAGGGTCTTAGTTTACACAGCATTTTTTAAAAGACTGCTTTTAACAAAAACATTTAAGGTGGCTATCAACAGAGAGAATATATAACAAAATAAAATGAACACATTATAAATGCTACAAAAACAGTGGCCTGAAGTTTCATTCCATTGGAAGCATCCTCATTCCCGGGGGAAAGATTCTGCTAAGAACAATTCTAGGTAGGCAGGAAAAGTGGTAGGAAGAGGAGAAACCAATTTTTGCAAGTTCTTTCTCCTTCTGTCATCACTGACTTCCATGCGGACCCTCAACCCTTGTTAGAGGGAAGGTACTGCTAGGGATGGGGAACTAGGGAAGATCAGGTCCTCCTGTCTTCCAAGCAGACAGTAGAGCTGTTTAGTGAATCTCAAGAACCCCTTCTAGCCCAGGGAGGTTTTTGCTCAGTTCTGTCCACTGAAACACCATAGTCAAGGGGAAACATGTAATGGACCAGCGCTAAAAAATAATGTGAATAGCAGTTTAAAACCAACAAATCCAAAATCACTGGGACAACAGGGCCCTTGCTGAACCTGGACATGGCCCTTGTGATAATCAGCACCACATTGCTTCGTTTGAGATTGCAGTAATGCCTTTCCTAAAACTTGATGAAAGATATTTCTAAAAGCCAGATATATGTATGGGGGAGCTACTTAAGTTCAGATCATGAGGTGCCTCTAAAAGATACTGCCAAATCTGTTAGAATAACACGCTTTCTCCTCCGGCGATGTCGGAAACGGAGCTACTTCAGTCCTCCTTACTTGGTCTCACGCTCCCCACCCTTTACGAAAACACCACCCGCGCAGGAAGCGGCCCTTCAAGGACTCCGACGTAGGAAATGGCGCGGCTTCCACACAGAGGCCGGCAGGGGGCGCCGCGAGCACGCAGTGTGTGAAGAGAGAGGCACCGGCAAAGGAAGGTGGTTGGGGGGGGCACACAATAGGGAAAGTACCGCAAGCAGCGGCGGGGACTGCTTCGTGCGCCTTCCGCCTGGTGCGGGGAAGCGACCCGGGGAGCTTCGCCACCGCCCCCCCCACTCGTCTCGGAGATGGGGAAGAGGAGCGGGCTCTCCGTCTCCCACAAGCAGCCCCTTTCCCAGCCAGTACAGGCGCGAAGGACCCGGCAGGAAATCCCCGCAGGTGGCGCCAGAGAGAGCGCGTGGTCTAGTGGTTCGAGCGCTGGGCTACGACTCTGGCGACCAGGGCGTAGTTCTCCGCTTGGCCATGAAAAGGGGCTGGCCTGGGGCGCATCACAGGGGCCATCTCCGCACTAGCCTATGATTCCACCTTCAACATCCTATGGAATCCTGGGGTTTGCAGTTTCGGGAGCGGCCGCTGGACCCCAGGATTCCATATAGGACGTTGAAAGTGGAATCACAGCGCTGCCACAGGCTAGTGCGGAACTGGTCCTAGCGCTAGGACTCCACCGTCAACATCCTCTGGAATCCCGGGGTTTGCAGTTTGGGGCCGGTCCCCAGTGCGGAAGCGGCCACGCTCTCAGCCCCGGAAACCACACGGCAGCAACGGTGCCACAGCGCCTCGGCCTCTCTGGACGTCAAAAACCGCACAACGCCCACGAGCCCGACCGCAGGCGAGCGCGAGCGGGGAAGCCGAAAAGACACGCCGTGGGAGTGCTCCTGGGCAGCCACTGCCTGGGAGCGCCGCTCTCCGCGGGTGAAGCGAGGGCGTCGGGTGTGCTCTGCCCCCACAAGCGGAGGAGAAAGAGAAGAGCGGGCCCCGCGCAAAGGGAGGGGGCCCCGCGGGCACCCCGGGGAAGCCCAGGGCGCGCGCTCCCTCTCCCTGCCCCCCCGGGCACGTAAGCGCCCCAGCGCGGTTGCCCAAAGCGGCGCGCGCGTCTCCCCTCCGCCCCTCCCGGCGCCACCGCCCCCCGGCGGAGCCCCGAGAGGCCGCCGCCGCCGCCGCCGCCGCCGCCTGTTCTGCCCCGCCTTCCCGGCGCTGCGCCTCCGCGCACGGCTTCTCCCTCTCGCTTGCTTAACCCCTCTCAAGGTCGAGAGAGTCGTGGGCAGAAGGCCGGCTTCTAGGTGGAAGAAAAGAAGTAACGGGGTGGCGACGGTGGTGGGGAACTGGAGGAAAGAAACGGAGGTGGGTCGGTCGAGAGACGAGTAGGAAGAAAGGTTGAAAATAAGTTCGTTGCTGTGTGCCGTCAAATCGACTCCGACTTCATGGCGACTCTAGGGTTTTCTTGGCAAAATTTCTTCGGAGGAGGTGTGCCATCGCATTCCTTTGGCTTTCCCAAAGTCACCCAGTGGTTTTGTCACGGAGCAAGGATGCAGTGGTCTCACAGAGTCCTGGTTCAGTGCTCAGACAACTGCCTCATATTAGTTCTGTGAAAATGTGCTTGTGTGCATATATTATTTTCACAGAGTATATATGGTTCTAAGTGTGTTTAGTAGTGACAAGGAGCATCAACTTTCTTCTTTCCTGTATTCCATGGAATGTTTAATTAATTGGGACTTTGGATTGGAGCAACAGCATCACTTTGCTTACCCGGAGGAACAGCCCACTTTTCCCTTGTTTTGGAAACTTCTTGAAGCCAGGGCTCCTGACTTCATTCCTCTCACCCCATGCCCACCCTTAACTCCTGAATAACATCTGTAGCAGACTTGGGCCTCTCTCCACCTTAAGAGTCTTCCCTGGAAGTCCAGAAAGTTGTGAATGATGGGAGAAGAATGAGAACCGTAATTATACCCAATAGTAGGTTTTAAGGAAATACTAAGTATTTCAGTTTCTGTTTTGAAAGCAAAGCAGAGGAATGCTTTAACAGTAAATAGCTTGCCTGCTGCCCCAGCAGAGGCCCTAGCCAAGATGGCTTCCACTCCCTTCTGCCACTGGGTGCCTCTTCCACAGATTTGTGCCACTTCTGGGGATGGACAAGGAAGCATGCAAGGGAGCGGAGACACTGTTTGCTCCCACCAATTCTTTTGTGGCACTCTAGCAAGGAGGACTAGGTCCTGGTGTCGTTATCACATTACACCAGTGGTTCTCAACCTGTGGGTCCCCAGATGTTTTTGGACTTCAGCTCCCAGAAGCCCTGAGCATTGACCATAGTGGCTGGGGCTTCTGGGAGCTGAAGTCCACAAACATCTGGGGACCCACAGGTTGAGAACCACTGCATTACACTGTTATAATGCTATATTCTACTTCAGCTGCCATGGCAACATCCTATGGAATTCTGGGGTTTGGAGTTTAGTGAGGCCCAGGAATTTTCCGAAGAGTCAACTTGGTGTAGTGGTCTGAATGTTGGACTACAAAGCTGGGGGTCAGAAGTCAAATCTCCACTCAGCCATGAGCAAGTCATACTCTCTCAGCCTCAGACAAAGGCCAAGGGAACCCCCTCCCCCGAACAAATCTTGTCAAGAAAACACGTGATAGCTTGCCTTAGCTTCAGAGAAAGTTGGAAACAACTTGCAGGCACACAGCAACAACAACGAGCATTGTTCTCTGGCTGAGAATTCTAAATGCCCCTTTTTAACCTGCCAGCCCCTGGGTTCCATAGGATGTTGCCATAGCAGTTAAGTGGCATCTAGAACTACAGCAGAGGGAGGGATGCAGGGAGGGAGCTGCCTTATCCTGAATCAGGCCTTCATCCATCTGGCCTAGTGTATGGTCAACTCTGGACAGGCAGCCCTGGCTAGCCAGGGTTTGGAGGCAAGATTATTTCTCAGCCCTGGCTGGATTGAACCTGGGGCTTTGCAAGCAAAATGTGTGCTCTGCCCTGGATCTGCTGCTTCTCCCCTTTCCTCTTTCTTGTATTCCAGGAAATACTGAAACAATGGGAAGGGCTACAGCCTTTGGTTATCTCATCTCTCTGAGCAGTGCTGCACAGAGGGCTGGCCAGTCCAGCATCAGCTGCCTCCTCCTCACTTAGTTATGGTCTGCCTTTGATTGGTGGAACTGAGACCAGTTTATCCCAGTCCACCCAGTGAGAAGCAGCAAGTGAGCACAGGCAGTGATGGCAGCTGCTTCTCTGGGGAGCAGCCACCTCCTCCCACTCTTCTGGCAAGAGAAGGCACCCTGAAAGCCACAGAGATGTGTAGCTTCCCTCACCTCCTCTTCCTGAGCTATCATGAAATGGTAAGCTGGGTTTTCCCACCAGCCAGAAGCCACTGTCTTCTTTTCCGCTACGGCCAGTCCCACCCCCCCGCCGCGCATCTCGCTTTGCTTAAGGAAAGACCGTTTCAAGGAGAAGAGGACGGTACCAGTGCGATTCTGCCATCATTCCAGGGAGCGCTGAGTTCTGGAAATGTACCTTTGCCCTTGTGCTGATCTGAGGCGAGAATTCAACAAGTGAGAGGACAGGGTGAGGGTTCTTCCGTATTCAACCTGTGCGCGCAGAGAACGGGGTAAACTAGCGCATGGGCAGAGGCAGTTCTGTGGGCCAAGTCACGTTACCATTTATAGGGCCCCAATTCATCATATCAAGAGACGTTGAGGGACGCAGAGGGGGAAGAAAGAGCTGGGTTGCTCTCCTCTCCTGCTTTCAGTTTATCTTCCTTTGCTTGGACATTTCGCTCAACATTTCCGCACTAGGCTGTTACAGCGTGATTCAACAACCTATGGGATCCTAGGGTTTGCAGTTTAGGGAGGGGCCGCTCAGGATTTCATAGGATATTGAAAGTGGAATAATCGCGCTATAGCAGCCTAGTGCGGAAATGTCCCCTGTCTTTGGTCTCCAACCTCTATAGAAAGGAGAGACCTCAAAAAGGAGAGGCAGGACGGCGTGAGGTTCCTGGGGCTCCCCTGCTCCTGCTGCTGCAAGCCGCGGAAGGGAGGCGAGGGGACGATTCCTTGCTGGGTTGCCTCTCCTCACCAGTCTGCTACTTTCCCCTCAGAACCAAACCGGCGCCGTCCATCCCGCTTCCCCTCCCGTATTCCAAATCCCCTCCGCAATCACGGTGCAGGTGCCGACACCCAACTGTGGAGCCCGGTGCCATTCCCCCTGCGGGGGGGGGGAAGGCGGGAGAGTGGGAAAGTGGATTTTCTGGGCATTGCTGGGTACTGTATAGAGCCAACGACCGTCGCTTCCTCTCTTCCCCTCCCCGCCGGCGCCTGGAGGAAACGGCCGCACGACTCGTAAAAGAAAGATTGGGAAATCCTGGCAGTGTTTGTTGGGTGGTCCTGGAGGAAAGGGCTGCACGCATCCTCCTGCGGACTGACAGAGGAGAAAGGACAGGGGAGGCGGCGAGGGGGCTGCGCCAACCGGCGAGCGCGGCGGCGGGGGGGGAGGAAGAGCAGCGCGAAGGTCCTCCCTCCCTCGCGCCCCCCCGCGCCTTTACGCGGGGCGAGACGGAAATGTGAGGCGCGCGCTCACAAACGCGCAGCACAGCGCACCGTCAGCCACGGCGAAGGGAGCGCCCTGCAGGGCGGTGCGGGGCAAAGGCAGCTGAAACCGCGGAGGAAAGAAACTCAAGCCCAATATATTTTTTTAAAAAGCCACTAGAGGGTCGACGGAGAAAGTCGAGGGAAAAGCTGCCACGGAGAGGGGCGGGGGACCAGTTAGGGACTACCAAAGAGAGGCAGGCGCTTGGGTACAAATATACTGTGGAGATGGGAGCGCGCAGGGAGCTCTGGAGGGACGGCCGGCCGTTCAAGTAGCCCCTCCCGAGAGCCGGAGGCTTCCAGGTTTGATGGCCAAGGAGGAGGCGGACGACTAAGGCAGAAGGTAGCTCCACACCGCCTCACGCCCGGGGTTTGCTTTCCCCGCCGCCGCCGCCGCTTAGGGATTTAATTTTCGTCCGGGAATGGCGTGTCTGTTTGGCTGACCGTCAGCTTCTGCGCCACGCCACGCCACGCCACGGATGCCTGTCGCCTTTGGATTTGGTTCCTGGGGCTTCTTTTCCGGTAGAAACAGAGGGGGTCAGGCTGCCCCGGGGACCGTGTTTTAAAAAGTTACAGTTTTGTTCTTCCAGTCCCCCTCCTCGCTCCGCTTTTGCCGCTCCATCATGTGCGCCAACATCGTTTACGAGTGGCTGAAGACCCTGAAGCTCTCGCAGTACGCGGAGTCCTTTGTGGATAATGGCTACGACGACCTGGAGGTGTGCAAGCAAATCGGGGACCCGGACCTGGATGCCATCGGGGTCTCCGTCCCCCAGCACAGGCGCCGGCTCCACGAAGCCGTGCAAAGGCTGAAGGAGGAAGACGAGAGCGCGGCCGGGCTCTACTTCACCCTGGAGCCCCAGCCGCCCTTGCCGCCGCGCGGCTCGCCTTCGCCTGAGATCTACACCAGCCACCTAGTGGAGCACTACGAGGCCAAGACCTGGAAGGGGCCGCCGGCCCAGCAGACTCGGGGGAACCACGGGGTCCCTAGGAAAGCGGGGCCGCGCAGCAAGGAGCTGACGGCTTACCCCAAACTCAGACTGAAAATCATGATCAGGGATAAACTTATCCGGGATGGCATCAATCTCAGCAAGCCCCCCTACTCCAACAAGGTAAGGAAGAGTCGCCGCCAGGTGGTAAGGGGTTGTGCTTTAACCGCTGAACACAACGGTCTTGCTCTCCTGGTTCTGGTACCTTGGCGTAGGACATCTTCTGCAGAACTTTGCTTCCTTAGAGTGTGCTTGCTCTTAAGTTTCCCGGAGTGTGCAACTCAAACTGGTCTCGCTTTTCTAGGTGAGATGCAGGGGGCGCGCGGGGAGGTATCGGGCGGGGCGGAAACTGTGCATGCCTTGGAAAACGGGGAGGAGTTGGCTAAAAGGAAAGAGGCTAGAACTTTTTGGCCATGTGGAGCTCAAGGCTGACTACAGAAGCTGACAGGATCTGGGCTTCAGTAGAATTGTTTTCCTTCATTAAGTTGAGCTGTCTGTTATAGATAGTGTATGCCTTACTGGTAAAGTTCTTAATGTTAGGATGGTTGTGAAATAAGATGAAGCAGCAGTATGATGGTGTTGGTGATGTGTTTCTTCCTAATTGCGTTTAATTTTTGTGATAGATGGAACTATGTCTGTAAATGCCCCTTGTCCTCTGTTAAAAGCCTCTAAAGAAATATTCTTGAGTATAAGATACCAGTGTTCTTTACATGGAATCAAGTAAGGTGGTCTTGCAAGACTTATCTCCTTGGATTTTGAAAGACCTTTTGGAAGATCTCATCTGAAAAGATACCTGAAAGACAAATCGCTGTGGGAAACAAGGAAAAGTTGTACACTGTGTTTTTTCAGGTGGCTTGTAAGGAAAATTGTAGCACCCTCTATTGCCTGTTTTACATAGGTCATTGAATTAAGTGGAATTTTTTCCCAAGAAAGTTGGACTAGGATCACAGAGTGCTATGGTACATGTTTGTTCCTTCTCTGTGATGAAGGGAGACAATGTAAAATGCCTCAGTCGATACCTGCTTTAATGATTTTTTTTAAAGGGAAATACCAAGTACCTGCTAGTGTTCCACTGAGTTCAGTAATTGTCTTGATTTCTTAGCCTTTTTGGAAATAATGGTGTCACAGAAGGAGTTGACAATAGCATAATGGGGTTTTTGATGATTGAAGTGACCTTGTATGGGAATGTAAGACTAATTTATTTTCACTGTGAAACTGGTTTATGTGGCTGACAGGTGGTAGCTGTTATCAGCAGTCTGGTGTCTGTATTGTAATTCAATAATACTATAAGCAAGCTTCTCATGGTTGGTCTTTGAGCTCAGCAAACAGATATTTCACAGTTTTCATGGACGGCGTAGTGCATGATGAGAGGCCAGCATGCCGCAAAAACGGTTCTAAATGCAAATAGATAAATGAATGTGTTTTATTCATGTAAAATCTTAAGGTAATTTTAAAAACTGATACACCAAATGGAGGTGTGCTATTGACAGTGATGGCCATTTCATATAATGGATGCTGTAGATAAAATGAGAATTTGTCAAGAAAGAACCATGTCAGTTGTCAAGTAGAAGTATGTTAGAATTTAGTACAAAAATAATAACACAAACTCACCACTCAGCTATTCAATCTGTATTTAGTAGATGTAGGGTGTTGGGAATCATAGGATTAAAACATGAAGTGATCAGAGAGAAAGGAAATCTTCATTCATCCCATAACTGTGTTGCATAGATTGGTTTTGTCAGGCAGTAGCTACTGACAGCAGTAGCAAACCACATTCAATGGACTGGAAGTCTAATATGAATTGGCAAAGACAGTGTGTGAACTCTTGTATCCTCAGCAAATAAATCACCATCTGAAACAAATTACCTGTTATCTGGTGTAAGGCAATCCATTTTATTTTTAAATAGGCATGTTTAAAACATAAAGCCACAAAATAAACTACTGCTGTTGCTGCAGGTTTACAACAAAAAACCAGAAATGTAACCCTTCCACTGAAACAAAATTTGCTATTATGGACTGGAAACTGTCACTGGTGATATAAACTGTGTACTTCCTTGATGACATCTTGCTGTTTGTTATGACTAGAAGGCATAAAGATATTTGTAGTTTCAAGTTGTATTTTTGTAATGAATGTCTCTTTTCACTGATTTCCTGTTATGATAATGGTAATGCACTGTGTGAGGTATTTGGGCAGCATCCAGAAAATAAGAGAAATATTGCTGCTTTTGCTTCTTTAACTTTCCCAGTATTTACATGTGGGGAATACTGAGCTAGTGCTGTTAGGCAAGCTCTAAGCTACTTTTGCAAGGTTTTTAATTATATTAACACTGCTGAATAAAACAATGAATACCTAGCTTACATGTAGCACACAAGGCAATAACAGTTTCAGTGTGCTGAAAATAAATCATCCAAATTTGGCTGGTTATTTCATCAATATATGATATCTTACTATTCTGACTTTGTTGTTTCTAGTAATCGAAAATAATTAAAACTTGTACAGAACATTTTGAGAGCCAACATGGTGTAGTGGTTTGAGTGAACCCTGGGGACCAGAGTTCAATTCTTTGCTTGGGCATAGAAACCCTCTTGGTGACCTTGGGTCACCACTCAGCCCCACCACTCAGCCCCAGAAAACCCCATGATAGGTTTGCCTTAGGGTAGCCATAAGTCGGAAATGACTTGAAGGTAAACAACAACAATATAGCACATTTCAAGTATTCAAAGCATTTCTGACTACTTCAGTGTACTGTCTCAGCAAAGCTGTGTCCAGCCTTCCATTCTGAACAAAGTTTTGGAGTGGTTGGTGGATACTCAAAACAGTCTAGATTTTGGGATAGAAACAGTTTTGGTCATTTGGATGGATGACTTACAACAAGGAATAGATAGGCAGATACGGTCTTTTCAGTACTCCTGGACTACTCAGTAATCTTCAATACCATCCAACAATAGTATTCTTCGGGACTGCTTGGCTAGAATGGGTTTTTTAACACGCAATGTTACAGTCACTCCAATCCAAGCTGGTTCGTAGGTCTCAGAAGAAGATTATCCCAGAATGAACTTAGATATTTCTATTCTATTCCATGGAGTTTGAAAGCTTCTGAATACTACGGGCACTTGGTTCAACCCTCATGTATCCTGTTTTTTTTTTTTTGTTAACATACATATTAAAAATGTTAGAGGAAGTTGTCTGGAAGTTTGGGTAATACTATCAACGATTTATGGATGACACAGAGCTGCACTGTATTCCAGTTTTCTATCTAAAATCTGAGGGAGTCTGGGGAACTCCAGAATAAGTAATTGGAAGCAGTTGATAGATGGATGAAGGCAGATGAGCTCTGGCTTCATTGAGATCTGGTAAGGAAATCTGCTGTTCTGGATGAAGAATTTCAGCCAGTATTGGATTCTGCCACTTCTCCAAAAACCAGTTTGGAGGTGCTCCAAATTAAGGTGCTCTAGAATTTGACACTGTCTGCAGCCAGAAATGCCTTTTGTTAACTTCAGTTGATATAAGAGTTGTAAAAAGGGAAAGTAGATTTAGTTATGCACATGTTAACTACATCAAGATTTAACTACAGTGGACCCTCTGGATCTGCAGAGCCCAGATCTGTGATGACCACCAACTGTGGATCATCCATAGAATCATAGAGTTGGAAAAGATCCCAGGGGCCATCGAGTCCAACCCCCTGCTATGCGGGAACACACACCAAAGCATTCCCAACAGATGGCCATCCAGCCTCTGCTTAGAAACCTACAAAGAAGGAGACTCTACCACACTCCGAGGCAGCATATTCCACTGCCGGACAGCTATGACCGTCGGGAAGTACTTCCTGAGGTTCAAGTGGAATCTCCTTTTTTGCCGCTTGAATCCATTGCTCCTTGTCCTGGTCTCTGGAGCGGCAGAGAACAAGCCCACTCCCTCCTGAACATGACATTCCTTCAAACATGGCTATCATGTCCCCTCTTAACCTTCTCTTCTGCAGACTAAACATACCCAGCTCCCTAAGCCGTTCTTCATAGGGCATGGCTTCCAGGCCCTTCACCATTTGGGTCACCCTCTTCTGGACGCGTTCCAGCTTGTCGACATCCTTCTTGAATCCAGGTACCCAGAACTGGACCCAGTATTCCAAATGAGGCCTAACCAATGCAGAATAGAGTGGCACCATTACTTCAATCGATCTACACACCATACTCCTATTGATGCAACCAGGAATCGCATTGGCTTTCTTGGCTGCCGCATCACACTGCTAACTCATGTTCAGCTTGTGATCTACCAAGACTCCTAGATCACTTTCACACGTACTGCTATCTAGCCACATGTCCCCCATCCTATAGTTGTGCATTCCATTTTTTTCTGCCTATGTGCAGGACCTTACCTTTCTCTCTGTTGAAATTCATTTTGTTAGCTTTGGCCCAGCCCTCCAATCTGTCAAGGTCATTTTGAAATTTGATCCTGTCCTCTGGGGTATTAGCAACCCCTCCCAATTTGGTATCATCTGCAAATTTGATCAGCATGCCCTCCACTCCTTCATCCAAGTCATTGATGAAGATGTTGAATAGCACTGGGCCCAGGACAGAACCCTGTGGCACACCACTAGTCACTTCTCTCTAGGATGAAAAGCAGCCATTGGTGTGCGGTCGGTCAACCAATTACAAATCCAACTAACAGTAGCCCTGTCCAGCCCGCACTTTACTAGCTTCTTTTCAAGAATGTCATGTGGAACTTTGTCAAAGGCCTTACTGAGGTCAAGATATGCTACGTCTACATCATTCTTTTCATCTATCAAGCCTGTAGCCCTATTGTAAAAAGAGATAAGATTCGTCTGGCATGGCTTATTTCTGAGAAATCCATGCTGGCTTTTAGTGATCATGGCATTGTTCTCTAAGTAATTACAAACTGACCATTTAATGATCTGCTCTAGGATCTTTCCTGGAATTGATGTCAGGCTAACTAGGTGATAATTATTAGGGTCCTCTTTTTTCCCCTTCTTGAAGATGCGGATGACATTTGCCCTCCTCCAGTCTGCTGGGACTTCTCCTGTTCTCCAAGAGTTCTGAAAATTATTGCAAGTGGTTCAGAAATGACTTCTGCCAGTTCCTTAGATGTAATTCATCTGGCCCTGGGGACTAGAATTCGTCTAGTTTAGCCAGATATTTCTGTACTACTTCTCTACTTATTCTGTGCTGCATTTCCTCCCCTTCCTCACCTGCTCCCCATGCCCCAGGTTGGGTACTTCTATCCTTCTGAGAGAAAACTGAGGCAAAGAAGGTGTTGAGTAGTTCTGTCTTCTCTCTTCCCCCTGTTATTGATTGGTCACCTTCTCCGCGCAGTGATCCTATCATTTCCTTGTTTTTCCTTTTGCTGCGGACATATCTAAAAAAGCCCTTTTTATTGTTTTTGATGTCTCTGGCAAGCCTGAATTCATTCTGCACTTTAGCTTTTCTGACCTTCTCCCTACATATCCTGGCTATTTGCTTGAATTCCTCTTTGGTGGTTTCACCATTCTTCCATTTCCTGTACATGTTTCTTTTAATACTTAGCTCAGCTGAGAGTTCTTCAGTCAACCATTCCAGTTTCCTTAGACACCTGCCCTTTTTTCTCCTTACTGGCACAGTTTTCAATTGTGTCTTCAGTATCTCACTTTTAAGAAACTCCCATCCATCATGAACTCCTTTCTCTTTTAGTATTCTTGGCCACAGGATTTTAGCAAGTAACTCCCTAAGTTTACAGAAATCAGCTTTCTTAAAGTTTAGGATGCATGTCTGGCTACACTCAGCTTCTCCTTCCCACTGAATGACAAACTCCAAAAGAGCATGGTCACTCCCTCCTAAGGATCCCACCATCTCCACCTCATCAACTAGGTCATCTCTGTTGGTCAGGATCAGATCTAAAATAGCCAATCTCCTGGTCACCTCTTTCACCTTCTGGACCATGAAATTGTCTGCAAGGCAAGCGAGGAACTTGTTGGACCTTGCAGTCTTTGCAGAATTTGACTGCCACCAAATATCAGGATAATTGAAATCTCCCATTAACACTGCATCTCTCCTTTTTTGAATGTGTGGCCATCTGCTCCAGGAAGGCATCATCCATGTCCTCAGGCTGGCCCAGAGGCCTGTAGCAAACCCCCACAATCACATCCCTAATGTTTCTCGCTCCCTTAATTCTTACCCAGATGCTCTCAACTTGGCTTCCCAGATTTAAGTCCTGGATCTCTTCACAAGTGAAAACTTCCTTGACATATAAGGCTCCTCCTCCTCCTTTTTTGTTTGGTCTGTTTCTGTGAAATAGGTTATGCCCCCCTATTCCTACGTTCCAATCATGAGATTCATCCTACCAGGTTTCAGTGATGCCTATTAAATCATATTTATTTTGTTGTACTAAGAGTTGGAGTTCATCTTGCTTATTCCCCATGTTGTGTGCATTAGTGTAGAGACACTTGAGACAATGTGCCCTTTGTGGAATTCCTGTACTAAAGTTACTTTCCCTCTCCCTGTTAGTCTCTACTTGTTAGTTCTACTTGGTCTGCCCTATCTGTAACATTTGGGCTATTTTTCACAGTACTCACTGAATCCTTTCCCAGAATAATGCTGTCCCCCTCCCCCATCAAACTCAGTTTAAAGACCTCCTGATCCGTTTTGCGAGACTGTTAGCAAAAATGTTTCAGCCAATGGTTGTAAGGTGCAGGCCATCCCTTGCCAGAATACAGTCTTCATTGAAATGGAGGCCATGATCCAAAAATCCGAATTGCTCCTGGCGGAACCATCTTTGGAGCCAGTTGTTGATCTCCACTATTCTTCTTTCCCTTCATGGGCCATGTCCTTCCACTGGGAGAAGAGATTAAATGACAACCTGCACACGAAGGTCCTTCAGCTTCCTACCCGTAAACTCGTAATCCTTTGTGATGCGGTGAAAGCTGCGCCTCACCGTGTCATTGGTTCCGACGTGAATCAAAAGGAGGAGTTTACGGTCAGTGGGCTTGCCCAGTCTGGTTAGCCTCTCTGTTATGTCATTGATTTTGGCCCCAGGGAGACAGCACACCTCATGATTGATTCTATCCGAAATGCAAATGATCGGTTCTGTTCCTCTCAGCAAATCCCATCTTATATACATATATATATATATAATGCCAGTGATATGAACGCCAATGTACTGAAGTGTCTGTCCACATATTGGCACCATTTAATAATATGGGATGTGATCATTCACTTTTTGCATCCTTGGAGGGTCCTGGAACTGAACCCTTACATATCTAGAGGGCCCACTGTACTGTAATGCTATCTGCGTGTGTCTGCCTTGGAATGGACTTGGTAGCTTTGGTTGCTATAAAATGAATCTTTGGTGTGGCTCCGCTGTTGAATCCTAATACATCAGTTCTCTGTGACCTTAAGTGGTTACTGCTGTTCTTCTGGCCACATTACAATTACTGGCTTTGATCTTCAAAGCCCTAAATGGTTTGTGTCCAGGTTATCTGAAAGACTGCCTACATCCTTTTCGACATGTCCACATTGTAATCTTCAAAGACCTTACTCAGAACCCTACTGTTAAGAACTATAAACTGGGGGGCATTAGAGAGAAAGATCTGGACCCACAAGTCATGAGACTTACGAAATCCCCTCTTGGGAGATATACAGTTGCTCTCATTGTTGTTTTCAAAAAGGTTTATGATTTGTTTTCTCTGAGTACTGTAGTCTCAGAGTTAACAAAGTAGATGTGTTCCTGGACATTACTTCTTTAACAGAAAATTTGGGACCAGAGGCAGAAATAATATAGAAAGATCAGGGGTAGGTTCCTCCACCAGTTCAACATTAGAACAGTTCAACATATTTCAACAAACTTCTTATTCAGAACTAATGTACACATGGAATGAAACAGGCAAGTCAGATAAGCCTTGCTTAAGTAAACAAATACATTTTGAAACTTCTGGAGACCACTTTAAGGCTTCTTTCCAAACACTTTGGGTGTTGAATTCTTTCACCAGCCCCTACTTTTCTTACGGCTTCCATGTT
The DNA here is from genome assembly GCA_948472985.1 of Iguana delicatissima. Lineage (NCBI taxonomy): Eukaryota > Metazoa > Chordata > Lepidosauria > Squamata > Iguanidae > Iguana > Iguana delicatissima. The sequence goes on from CAOKZL010003603.1 coordinate 35,425, forward strand.
GGTGACCAAATGTCTAGAGTAATACTATTTTAACATGTAGGTGATTGCTAGTGAGGCATGCTTATCTGCTCCTCCCCTTTCATCTCTGGTTTGCTCTTCACACGTGCTAAAAGAGTGAACGTGGAGTTAGCCACTGTTTATCTTGCCTGGACAGGTTCACACAGCTATGATAGCATCATCTACAGCAGAATCTGATTCTTTCCCAGCTCAAGCTTTGTTGTTACTACAGACAGGCTGCTGAAACCTAACACCAAAAGTCTGTTTCTCTAGCCCTTCTTCACCACCCTCTCAATGCTGATGCTGTCAAAAACCTTCCAACTAGACAGATGAATAAGAGAGAAGGAGAAGCTGGGCAGGGATAAAAAGACATTATAGAAAGAATGTTCTTTGTCAGAGGTTTTGTTAATTGAAGTCTACTTGTAACTGAAAAGTTTTATTGTAATGCTGCTGCTTCTGTGAACAGTAACCTTTCCTTGGATTTTTTAAAAATTATATTTTATGGTAATTGACTTAATTTGAATCACTGTTTAGAATTGATTTTGATTTTATGAATTTGTTACTATGCAATGATACTGCACATTTTATACTGTAAGCTGTCTTCAGAAGATTACAGCCTTGAAAAGCAGTTGAGAAATATGTTAAGCATGGCTTCTCCAATGTGCCTGAAAAGTCCCCAAATCCTGAATTCTCATAGTCCTGAATCATCAGCTGATTGAAGTTGTTGTTCAGATCATCTGGAGGTCACTAGGTTGGGTTTGGGTGCAGTAGATGAAACAAAATGAAATAGCTTACAATATATCTGCAACAGATGGCATTATTATGATGATGATTTCTATTTTGCAGATACTGCATGAGACTGGGAGACTAGTGGCTTTGCAAGGCCATTTACTATATTGATCTCTAAGATGAATATCAACTTGGCAACCCTGTGAATACTATATTCTCCAGGGGATCTGTAAATGGGATTGTTTTTACCTGTGGAAATACACCTCTGGCTGATGGCAACCTTAATGATCCCCAGATCACTCATATTTATAGTAGTAAAAGTTTAGTGCTAACAGTTGCAGTTGGAAAAGACAATTCTTTCCTATTCTCTGCACCACTCAAAAACTGCAGGAATAAAAAGTGCAGAGGTCTTGTAGCTATAGCAAGACAAAGATAATCCATGGGAATAGCAGTGAGGCAGGCCACAAATCCAGTGCACCTGGCATCAATTACAAGGAGAAGGAAGGTGTCTTACCAGTAGTTGTGTATTGAAATTCAAGCAATAAACCTTACTGAGAGGTGCAGAGTAAAAGGGGCTAGTCTTTCTCTGTTTAAAACATACAACAGCCCACTCTGTGTAAGCATTTTAATGCACTGTGTTACATTTACAACTTCCTGGGTTTCCCTAACGTGTACGCAGAGTGAGAGAGTTTTTGAAATTAATAATTGTAACATTAAGGGCGGGCTGGTTTTTCATGTTTCTTTTGAAAAACATATGTTCATAAATACCTGAAAGTCTATGTATAGTAGTGAGCAGGATAATCATTGTGTTCTGGAAGATTTGTGTTTGCAAACTTGGCCAATACATAATTCTAATAATGTAGATGTGAGACTGGCTCATAGTTGGACATGTAAGCCCAGGAATGGGCCAGACACAACCTAGGTTCCTCATTGCATATACAGCCAGCCCTCCACATTCACTAGGGTTCAGGGCACAGTATCCCCACAAAAGTGGGGGGAAAACCACAAATATTGAAGTGTGTGTGTCTATGGGAAGGGGGCTGAGGCATGGGGAGAGAGAGGGCACCCAGGGTCCAAACCAGGTCAGAGAAAGAAAAGGGAAAGAAAAGAGAAAGCGAGTGGGTTGGCGTGGTGGTCCTATACTTCCTTTCTAGCCCATCTCTTTCATTGGGTATGTGGGGAATTTTGGGAGAGGGCTTGTGGTGCTGAGAAACTGGGCCATGATCTGTCCTTAAGTGGCCAGACAGTGGCTGGTGGAGGAGAAGAACCAGAGCTGTTTTTAAAAGGACTGCATGGCCTGATAGGAACTGCCAAGAAGGATGGTTCCCCTGGAAAAGATGCACTTCAGTTGGAGGGCCAGGGGTTGAAGAAACTCACAAAATAATAACATCTGTGAAAGAGAAACCCACAAATGTAGAGGGCCCACTGTAAATGCTTTACGCAATGTGATGTGGGTGCACAGGGTTATCTATATTGTCCTACAACTTAAAATAAATGAAAATTCCACTTTTCTGAAGTTGATATGTTCCATTTCTAGGTTGCATTTGCATACATCTTAAGACATGTTTTCTGCAAGTGATACGTCAAGTAGTCTTGAAAGCTTTTTAGTAACTTGGTTGAGTTACAGTCTTTGCCCATAATGGTTGTGAGCAAACGAAAATAGTTTTTTTAAAAAAAAAACAACCCCAATCTGTTGCTGCTTCCCCCTCCCCCATAGAACTGCCATATTTTATACAAGTAGCAATTATTTTAAGACTTTTGTGTCCTCCACTACAGCTGAGAAGCAAAGGGCTACATTTGTGTGTTTAAGGAATACTTCCAGTGCAGAATATAGAAACTATGTCTCATATCAAGCTAAACAATAAAATGAGAAGTTAAAAGAGCATTCATTGACGCAATCCAGGAAGAAGATTTTACCAGATAATAGAAGGAGTTAATGGGAAATGATTGGGAAGTAAGACAGACCTGTGAAGAACTAAATGATAGTGAAAAGGCTGTATATACATCAACAGAAATGATAAATCACATACACTAAGCATTTTTGTAACTTTTTCTTATACTGCAAATTTCATTAGACTGCTGATGAAACTATAAAGTAGCAATCTAAATTATAAAAGAACACATTCATTTGCTTAGAATACAACCAAGAACATAGTAAGATCCAAGAGGGTTCTGGACACTTACATTGTTTAAATCATATGTGTATATATGTGTATGTGTATGCATGTGTTTATGCAGATTTACAGTGTTTTTACAAGGTAAACACTTATCCCTGCTTGAGATATAAAGGCACAGTTGAAGCTTAGACTAGCAAATGCTCAAGGGGACACACAAGCATTGTGTTTTTAAAGAAACAGTTTCTTTAATTTGTTTGGTATACTCACATTTGGAGCAATTAGATCATTTTCTATACATTTTGCCAAAACATACAGTAATATAATGTGTTACCCTGATTTCTGGGGGTCCCGTGGGGGACACCTCAATGTGCTCCAAATATTGGGGAATGGGAATTAGCTAGAGCACAAGCTAAAGCAATGCAAGAGGCAGGGCAACGTAGCCAGATCTTGAACCCAATGTTTACGGGGTCAGGCCGAGTCAAAAACCAAGCAAAATGAAATTAAAATTGTTTTCTTTATTTAAAAGACACTCACTGCGCACTTACGTACTCAGTCACACAGACCTAAGAAAGTAAAGGAAGGAAATTTGATTGAGGATTTTGAGAGGGATTTTTCAGGGGAAATACTACACCTGATTCTGTAGCCCAGGTAGTCAGAAGAAAGTCAGTTGGAGTGGAGATTCTCAGCACGTGGAAGCTGAAGGGAAGGCTTGGCAAACAGAGCGGCAGCAAGGCGGGATGGAAACCAAGAGCGATCCAAAGAAGTGCTCAAAATCAGGGGTTCTTATAGGGAGAAATGTGCCTGTAGGGTAGTCTGTTCCCGGGGAAAACAATGGGTTATGGGTTGGAGACAAAGCCTCCAAAAGATCAGTACTTGGAATGATTGGATTTTGATGGAGTTGTCAATAGTGCAGACAATATGCAAATGGGGAGTGCTTGACAGTTGAGTAGTCAGAAGCACTAATCTCGTCAAGCTGCCTGTTCGAGGCAGAGAATCTTTTGTATTCTTGGTGCATACTTAATTTAGGTTTAAAGGGTACTTGCCTGGAGGTCTCCTGAAGCTGCATGTGGGAAAATTTGTCTGGTATTTTTCAGCCTGTTCGGCCGTGTCCATGTGCGTGCTTGTCCGGGAGCCTCGCAAGCACGTGGAGGGGAGCAGTTTGGAATGGTCAGTCTTTAGATATCAAATTATATTTAGTAGACCTCAGGCTCGGACTATAAACCACAGTAACAAATGTTGGAATCACAAAATGAGCCTTGTGATATACATTCATACCTTGCATTAAACTGATTTATATACTGCATGGCTATGGCGGATGAAGGCCTCTGTGATCTTACTTCCAGGTATGAGTGAATAGGATGGCAGCTCTCATCTTACCCTTGGTACAAAAGAGTCCTTGGCAAGACCTTTTTAGAGAAAAGGCTAAATAAACAATAAATGATAATGATATAAGAAGAATATTTGTATTATGAACCATGTATATAAAGGACAGAATATAATTGCAATATGTAATTCATTAATATTAAAGGTCTAGTGTAGAATGTTGCTGGAAAAAGAAGTGTACGGACAGCGGGGTGATGAGGGCAGCCCGCCCCGGGTGGCAATTTCGGGGGGGCACCTAGCGTGATGCAGCCATGTCCCCGTGCAGAGTGACCGTGCTCTCTTGCAGCATGGCCACACCACCCACATGCCACGCTACCTGTGCGATGTGGCCATGCCCCTGCCCCCCTGCCTCCCTTGCCCAGCCCCCTCCCACCTGAACTCTAAGCTACGCGACTGGCTGGAAAAAGTAAAACTAGCTGTTAGCTGCCCAGCAAATTATATAATAACAAGAACAGGGATAAAATATAAGTAGTAATAGATAAGGGAGTTAAAGCCAAGACGAAAATACCCCCAAACATAAAACCAGAAATGTCAAAATCCTGTATATTTATATAATCCAGTTGTTAGATATTTTTCAGGATTAGGATGCAGATGAATATGGTAAGGGTTGTTGACCAGTGAATGTGGCATTGCTCACCACAGTGGTGGTTGGATACATGAAAAGTAGGATGAAGATTATACTACCTTCCAAATGTTGTTGTTTTACAAGTTCTAGGAGCTCTAGCCAGCATAGCCAATTGCAAGAAACATTGGGAGTTGCAGTTTGGTAAAACTGGACTGTGTGAGATGCATTCTGTTATAGCAGCCACTCCTGATATCAAGGAATTTTCTTTCTCTACTTTTTTGTGCTCCTTGAGTGATCAAACTAGCTGTGGCAAGATTCTGCTTCGGTGGCTAGGGTGATAATCAGTGTCTGTATCCCATGACTGAGACCTAGCATGGTATAGTGGTTTGAGTGTTGGACTACAACAGTAGAGCTCAGGGTTCAAGTCCCCACTCAGCTGTGGAAATACATTGGGTGACCTTGAGTAAGTCATAGGCCCTTTTTGCACCTTACCTCTGTCTGGCACGGTCGCGCAGGGATCACATGAGCGGCCTTTTCCGTGACGCTCTCGCGTCCCCGCTGCTTCAGCTCTGGAGGAGCTGCCTGCCAGCTGGCCAGCAGCATGAGGGCTCCACCTCTTCCTTCCACAGCGCAGCCAGGTATTTTCTCAGGCTGCACTGGGGGAGGAAGTGCAAGGGCCACAGCTCCGGAGCTCCACATGCATGGTAAGTGATGCACGATCGTGCATGGAGTGAAGCACGATCAATGTAATGCACGATTGGCACCTGTTGGCCCTGGCAGCATCGTGTGATTACGAGGATGTCATCCGAAATGCTCCTCGCTATCGCGCGATGCTCCAGAGGCCCTTTCGCATGACGAATGCCATGCAAAAAGGGCCAGAGTCTCTCAGCCTCAGAGGCACCCCCCCCCCACAACAAATCTTGCTAAGAAAACCCCATGATAGGTACCTTATGGTTGGCATAAGTCTGAAATGACTTGGAGGCAGGCAACAACAGTCGCATGACCAGCGGGATCATTCATAAACAAGATATGGAATTAAATAACATCTAAAACAACTTGGTAAAATAAATGATTGGTTTAGGACTTCACAGAGTAATTGAAGAGAGCCACCTTTTCCCCTAGAATTAATATGAATAATCTGAGAAACAGAAGATTCATATTAAATAAATGAAGTGGTTATTAGTGGAATTGGACAACAAGCTTTACCAGACAACCACTGAAGTGTGGTGAGCTCAGCTCATTCTGGAGTAGAGCATACTGTTTCATATTGTATTTGAAAAGTAGCAGTGTTATGAATCTGCACAGCTAATGAATAATTAATTATATAGCTGGTAAAGAATTACTAAAATGGCTGACAAATCATTAAAACTGAATACAAGTTGGGTGGTTCTTTTTTTGTCGATATAAGAAAGTCAAAGTTGCATAACTGTGGGACATGTCAACAGGAATTAGGCATTCTGTTTATCTTGTATATGGACTAACTAGTATCTAATAGTGTAGTGAAATTTCATTATGGTTTCTAATTGAAATAAATGACCTGACCTGACCCATTCTTGAGGAACTTTATTCAATTTTTCTTCCATGGAGAATTGCAAAGAGAACTGTACATGCAAAATGAAATTGCTAAAACAAGCACACACATTAAAGAAACCCATCTCAATTAGAATGATCTGTGTGATTGCTGTAAACCTAATTTGATAGAGGTTTTGATATTTATTTTTTAAAAATAATCTCAAAACTGTCCTCTGTGACCCAGGAATATGTGACATTTTACTTGCATATATTAATGGCATTGTTTATAACTGATGACGATCAGGTAACTTATAGAGTACATAATGAAATATGTATAGAAAACTGCAAATGCATGTAAACAAATATGAAAATAGGAAAACATATCCAAGTTACTGTCTCATTCACCATCTGCCTACATTTTTAAAGCCTGCATTGCTGAAGTTACATACTCTACATTAAAAATGTGGCATGGTAATATTTTTTTCATAGACATATTAAATTTGATTTCCTTTGTATACAGGATTTATGGATTTATTTCTCTAACATTATATATAGAAGAGAGGATGTTTTTGTACAGATAAAACTTCAGCTATATAGCTAACTGCTACCAACAATATTATTAAATAGGTTTACTTACTTTTTTCTTAGAATACAGTATTTTTCTAACTTTTTTTTAAAACTTGGAACTTACTTTTCTGTGGATGAATATGAAATTGCTTTCAAACTTGCAACACTTGCAAGTATTCCCATGTGATTAACTGTGCCTTAGAAGATCTGGCCATGGGCAATTATGACTTTGAATAAAATAGTAGTTGCATATTGGGTAGAATTTTCAGGGATGAAGGGGAAGGGTGATTGACAGAAACACCCTTCTCTGCTTCTGCCCATGTCAGGAAGCATCCAGCCCATGGAGATCTACCATAGAGTTTCAACCCATTATTTTCTTAGCAATGTGCTAGCAGAGCTTTGGGCAATGTCTCTTTGGAGTGAAAAATACTTCTGAACATGGCCATTGAATCTTTTCTTAAAATGATGCTATTCCTTCCTTTTTGCTCTCACAAATTATTAAACATAGCAGTCTGCACATTCTGTATTAAATTGTTATCCGCTATTGGTAATATAGAGAAAACCTGAAGAAATAAGTCGCTCTTCCTTTGCAACTGTACTTGCCTGCTGTTTATATTTCCATAAGTGAATTTTCACAATATTGATTGGCACATCTGGGCTCTACAATAGCCTTTAAAAGCTGTTCAATTACACTTCAGAATTGAGTCTGATTATCTGCTTCAGTGATGGAGATGCTGGGGGGGGGATATCCATAGTGGAAGATCATGAAAAGAGGGAAGTGCTTATTCTGTGGCATAATATTCTTGGCATTCTTGCCAACATTCTTTATGGAATATCTTTCAAGGATTGATATTTATGAAACTAGAAAAACCCAGAAGCTTCATTGTGAAGACAAGCCATTCTTCTCCCCCCCCCATCCCTGTTAATGTTGTTTCATTTTGCTATTTCTTTCTTCTGCCTGGATTGGAAGGAGACTGCTCCATGTATTTCCTAGAAGTTCCTCTACAGCAGTTTCTGCCAACATACTGCCCTCCAGCTGTTTTGACATCAGCTTCCATAGGAGCCAGCCAGCATGGCTAGTGGCCAAATGGCTGGGAGTTGTAGTCCAAAATATAGTGAAAATAGGCCAAGCTGGAAAAGAGCGCGATGCATCTTGAGCATGAGCCAATTAAAATCTCCCCAAGAATCTGAGCCTATTTGGAGGCCTGGGATTCACAAGTGCTGCCTATTTAGTTTCTTCTATTATTCTATTTGGATATCTTCAGCATTTGACCACTGCATCTGTATGAGGTTTAAGGGCCAAAACCTGAGATCTAGGGATGTGATGTCGTAAAACAAGATACATTAAACAACAGGCACAGTTGCTTCGAACATGTAATTCAAATAAAAACACAAAATTTAAGAAATAAGAAAATATTCCTCTGGTTGAAAATTAAGTTTTCCCAACTCTACAGTAAACAGGGAAAAAACAAGCCCCAAACTTACCCCAATCCGAGTTTTGGCATTTTCCCAAATCCTACTTTTGACAGGTAAGGGAGCTATAGTAATTCAACGAAAGAATGTTTTCAAAGGGCTAGTTTGAATCAGAAAAGCTCAGATGTTTTCTACTTCTGTTTCCAACATTTTCTCAAGCACTGCTTTAACTAGAAAAGAGAGTTGTAGTTCAATTTGAAAAAAAGAATTCAAGAAAAAAGAGGAAGTTTTACAAACTCTGGTTTTAATGGGTTGCTCATCTTGACTAGTGCCACTCACTTGCCTCCTCCCCTCCCCTTTTGCATAGTCAAGCTGTAGAGTCTCTCTTACCTGCTACAATTGGCAAATATTTTGGAAAAGGGATGACTTTCATATTGACAGTGGTAATATGGTGATGATAGACAACAGGGCAAGCCCTACTGAAATGTATTGCAATTGAGCTTGAAATGATTAGAATCTGGCATATCTGGCATATGTTTTCTTTGAAGAGGGGGGCTAAATAGAGAGGCAGAGACAGAAAAGAAGGGAAAGAAAAGTAATATTATGAGTGTAGCTAGGACTAGTTGGGACAGAAGGAGAAAATAGATGAGAGAGAGAAATAGAGAGATGAGAGAAAGGAGGGAAGAGAAAGGTGGCTGGGAGAGGAGGAGAAAGTCTGAAAAGGATCTGAGAGAGTGAAAGCGATTCCTTGAAAGAGAGTGAAGTGGAATGTAATTAGTGGATTGGAAAGGGGAGAGAGAGAAAATGGAAGGAGACTTTTTAGCCAGGAGTTGTGTGTGTGTGTGTGGGGGTGTAGATAAGTAGGAAGAGGACAAATAAAAAGGAAGAGAAATCAAGAGTTAAAAGAGAAAGGATTCAAGTGCTGGAGGAAAAGACACATGTACTTTATTTTTTTCCCCTAATAATTGTTAACAGGAAAGACAATTGTACTGTAGCTCCAAAAATTAGTGCAGAATGAGAAAAGCAGAAACAAAATAGGGAAAATTAGGAGAGGAAAAACTAGAAAACAGCAATAATGTTGTATTGTATTTAGTGACTTCTGAGGTATGACTCTATTTCCTCATGCTGTTACTGAGGTCTGAGGTAGGCTGGTTGAAAAACTTGGAGAGGGAGAGGGGTGGAAGTGACCAGGGAGATCACTGGAGGACCAAAAAGCAGCTGGTCTGAAACAGCCTGCAGGAGTAATGGCATGCTGTATGCTGTGTTTATTTTTTTTAAGGACTGCAGTCTTGCCTTGAGATTCCTCCCTTCACTCTGAGAACTAGAGAAAAGGGGGCAGACCTCTGGAATATAGGAACTCTATTTAGATACCTTGCTGATTTACCAGTGATCATAGTGGTCTTAGGCTCTGTCAGAAGGATTAAGACAAGTCTTTGCTACAAATAAAGCAAGTAAATTCATGGTTGGCATTCAGACATGGGAGTCTGAAATGCAAGACCATTGTAAAGAATTTTATTTTGAACTGTAAGTGTCTTGTGGTTTAAAATAGTTTAGGTTTTTTTTAATTTAAAAATTTTGTATTTCAAATACATTTTCAAACAGTGTATCTCCCCAGCAACAAATAATTGAATTAGTTTTGTCTGCTATCACATTCTTACACATCTTCCACCTAGCATATCTATATTAAGCCCAGACACTGCTCATGGGTCTTCTTTCCAGTTAGAAATCACGATATCAAAAGGTACTATTCCAAAGCTGCAGCTGATTTATTAGCAGTGCATGTGTTGAACTCATCCATAGTGTGGAGGGGAAAATAAATAATTCAAACTGTTGATGTGTAGGGTGGAGGGCATTTTCATATGTCTAGTGTATGTTTTCAGATGGTCCCAAACTTCTGGGTCTAGTCATTCCTTTTTGACAAATCCTTTCCCAGGCTGCCCCTCTCCCCACAAGTTCAGGAAAACTCACTTGTTCAGGGGAGGGTGTGGGAAAGGAAGGATGGGAAAGAACACATAAAGAGTGTGAATAGTTTGTGGCCCAAGAACAACTGCATTTATTTGTTTGTTTGTTTGTTTGTTTATTTAATTTATATCCTACCTTTCTCTCAAAAGGGGTATGAAGGCAGCTTACAATAATTTTAAAAAGATCCAGCTAAATTAAACATCAAGAAGCGGAGTGTGGCTTTGCTGGTGATTTAGTTTCCAAACCACTCATCAGGCTTAGAAGAGGCAAGTGTGGTGTAGTGGCCTGAGTCTTGGATATGGCTTTGGAAACCAGGGTTTGAATCTCCCTGGAAACCCCCAGGTTGACCTTGCTCGTCATACTCTTCCAGCCTCAGTGGAAGGCAAAGGAAAACCCCCTCCGAACAAATCTTGTCAAGAAGATCCCGTGATAGGGTCATTATAGGTCAGATCCAAAGTTTCTCTGTCTTTATTCCATTGCTTATGACAGAGGCTGCTGTTTAAGTGTGTCAAAAACACACTCTTTTTGATTCCCGGAGAAATAGATGAAGTGACTGTATATAGACCACCCCCTCCTCTCTCTGTTGCTTTTCCTGCAGCACCAGAAAGGTTCAGAGGTGTTCACATGTTTAAGGTATTCAACACTTTTAAATTGCAACTTTGATTGTGTTTGGAATAGCTGTTAATGCTTAGCTTACAGCTTTAGTTTGCTTTTAAACTGAGTTCCTTGAAATATGCAAGCCACATATTTTGTGAAGGAATGTGAGTAATATCATAATCGGAAACAGGAATACTTGTTTTTTATATATTTCTCCATAGTGCTGCCATATTGCCTAGAGTGCTTGGTGAGAATAAGAATAGAGAATAATGAATGAAATTCAAATCTGGAATGCCCTTTGCTTGGTCAGTTTAAATTAGGCAGCTATTTTTAACACAGCATATCTGGGTCAGTCTTTCTGACTACAACAATGCAACATCACACATTGATGTACTTGTCTTGACAAATTATGGGGGATTGTATACTATCTCTGCAGAGATTCCTATTTGTTAAAACATTACGGCAGTGCTATTTTTGGCACAGGCATGCTATTTTAAGACATATTTTGCACCAGAATGTACTAGATGTGGAAAACATTCCTAGATCTCCCCTTCTAAAACTATAGTAGGACATTAGTGATACTCTTGGCAAACACTGTAAAAAGCTTTCTTTGCAATATATTATTTTGGCAGCATGGACTATCTGTTATAGTAAAACAATCATTCTGTACATTGTCTCATCAGTGTATCTGGAAGAACAGAATAGAATAGCTGTATATCAACAGATGAAAAAACCGGATGTACTAAATTAATGAACTGAATATTATTTCGCTTATCTGCTTTTGAGATCATAGTTCAAGTATTTATTTATTTATTTATTTATTTATGGAATTTATATCCTGCTTTTCTCCCAAGGTGGGATTCAAGGTGGCTTACAATAATTTAAAATGATCAAGCTAAAACATTAATTTATGAACGTTAAAAAATAAGTAATGGTATCATTTAAAAATGATTAAAAACAATTTAAAAGACTTAAAACATATTTAAAATGTAACTGTTTTAAATAAGATTGAAAAATACAGCATATTGCTTTAAACACACAATTAAAATCTGAAAGGCCTGCCTGAATAAAAATGTCTTCAGTCACTGATGGAAAGAAAGCAGGGAGGGGTCCAACTGGACTTCCTGTGGAAGGGAGTTCCACAGCCTAGGAGCAGCCTCAGAGGAGACTCTCTCCCGAGTCCTCACCAGCAATGCCTGAGGCTGAGGGACAGACCTCCCCTTTGGATCTTAAAGCTCACACTAGCTTGTACAAGGAGATACAGATAGTCTGGACCCAAGCTGTATAGAGATTTAAAGGTTAAAACCAGTCCTGTCCAGAAACATACTGGTAGCCAATGTAGCTATTGTAACAGTGGAATCATATGATCCCTGTAACCAGCCCTGTTCAACAGCCTGGCCACAGCTTTTTGGACCTGGAATTCACGGTATGTCAGCTTGACTTAATTTCTTAAAATATATCCTGGGCCTCTGTCAACATTACAGGAGTTTTGCCCATTCTTCCTTTGTTCCTGACAGAAATGGGGAAAACGTTACAAATCCTGCTGCATACTTAACCACATTTTCCAACCATATGCAAAACTGTTTAACAGGCAATTTATTGCAACAGGAACTTCTGATGACAGGATTTAAAAAATTAGCACAGAATTCTAATTCAATCAATGATAAATATATTGACTAATGGTCATGTAATATTACTATGATAGAGTTGCAAATATTAATAACTTTGACAAATGATTTCACACCATCATCTTCTAGATGTGTATAAACACTGCATATACTGCAACATCAATATTGTACTAAAGTGTTGCTGAATAATTTATTTTGAGGAATATCTCTTATTCATTTCACCTTCATTTTTTAATCATGACTAGTGAAGCACAGCCAACTGGCTCAGCCACGCAGGGCTAGTCCAAGACCAACTTGAGGCAAAACAGTAAAGACTACCTCCTCCCCACTTAATTCAGGTCAAGGTGAAAGATATCTACAGCCAAGTGGGTTGCTTTAGCACATGAAACAGAAGTTCTCACAAACATCTTTCCCTGTTTTTTGCAGTAAAAATACAAATAACAATAATTATTTGCTTTCCTTTCATGACAACCAAAATCTGTTGTCTGAGGTCTGACTTCCATCTGCCTAAAACTAGTGAGTTCTGGCTAAAATGTCTTGGATAACTTAACCTATGTCAGCCTTGTTGTGATATTTCCTACCCCTGGACAGAAAGAGGAGACAAAACACAAAGTGATGAAAATGATATTTTGTAGCTAATAAGCTTGACAAATTTTGTCTTATAGGTCTTTTTAACGCCTTCTCAAGGAGATTAACGTCTGTAGAAATTTCTGTTCATGATAGCTCCAATATGATTAAATTGGCATCAGTTTGTGTTGTTTTGAGTAGAAATTTCTGCAGACCATGCTTTAAACTCTGGAAGAAGATATTAATGTACCTGCAGGCTGAAAGATGTCAAGTTTTAGCTGATAAACATAATTTTTACCATTTTGAGAGGTATAGGTTTTACTGGATGCTCTCCAGGTTTTCTTTTCTTTTTCTTTCTGTCTGAATTTCTCTGATCTTAAGCTTTATCATTCACACACACCACTGATACCATGTCACCTCACTACATTGTAAATTTTCCCCACTCTGGTTTACTTTTTGGCATCAGTGTGTGGGAACAATTATTGTAAATTTTAACCTGTTTTGCTACTTAGATGTAGAGTGCCTGATTTAGAGAATTCTTACTGTGATGTCAAAAGGGCATGAGAAAATGTTTGGAAGCATAATCCAAGGGACAAATCTATTTACGGTTCAGTCCTTTGTATGTTCACTCAAACCCAGTGTTCAACTGAATGAATTCTCTTGTAGCTCCGTTTAGTATTGCATTATTTAATTGTTACACAATTATGTTTTATTTTGGTAGACTGCCAACTTCTTATCAATGGATTTTTTTTTTTAAAAAAAAGATTGTTGAAACGGTATCTGGATGTGTGCCTTTAAATCATTTCCAACTTATGATGATCCTATGGAGAAGCTGTCATAGAGTTTTCTTGGCAGGATTTGTTCACAGGTGTTTTGCCTTTGCCTTCTTGTGAGGCTGACAGGGTGGAATTTGTCTAAGGTCCCCTTGCTGGGGGGGGGGATCCATGATTGAGTGGGGATTTGAACCCTGATCTCCAGCATTTTAGCCCATCACCCAGATCACTACACCATGCTGACTGTACTGAGCTTTAAATGAAATAAATATATGCATGAGTTTCAAACTGCAGTGCTTCAGAAGAATTCCTCGTCAGGTTTTTCTCCCTTTTCCTAGCCCAGATAAGCAAATGTGGCATTTTCTTGGCAGGATCAAAGAGAACATTAAAAAGAAAATGATAGTCTCAAATAACTGTTTTTAAAATAGTTGTAAAATTGAAAGATCTGTTCCTGAGGAATGAAGGAGGGAAAGGCAAAAGTTGAAATAAACTATCTTCTGTGCTGTCTACAAATCTTACAGTAATCCAACTTATCATCTCACCAGTACAAAGTTCTCCCCCATTAAAAGGAAGAGCTCTAGGTGAGTACATTCTGAAGCTCTGCAACATCCTTACAATATCATCCCAGTTTCCAAGGTCAAATTGGTGCTTGCATTTGTGTCAAAGCATGTAATAAAATCTTCAGGGAATAACTTTTCTTTCATGAGAGCAAATTATCAGAAGGTGAAGCAGCAGCATAGAGAATAATTACACTTGCTAGTGATATATTTCATGCTCTTCCAGTTGCTTTCTAGGAAGAGGGTTTTTTTTTTTAATTAGAGAAAGAGAAGGGGAGGGAAAGAGGGAGAGAGAGAATACTAATTCTAAACGTAAGTATAGAAGATGAAGTTGCTACTGATGCAAGAGGTTGCTATTTCTTACATTAACAGCATTTCACCTGTTCGCATAAAGACTAGGCCAAGAGCATTAATGTCTTCTTACAAAATTATGATCTCCGAAAGGAGTTCCACTTCAAGTTTATTATTTAGTCATCAGTGGATTTGAGTACAATAGTGCCCTGATGCATTGCATGCATGTGGGAAACATGGATGGTATATATCTTTGAGTACAATCACTCAATTTTGAGTACAATCACTTGAGAGCCCCCTCCATGACAGTTTTCCTCTCCTGTTGTTTTGTTTTGCATTTGCTGTTGCTTTTCATAATTATAATCGGGCCCCCATGTTCTCTTTGGTTGGGCTGCAGGACCCCAACAAAAGTGGAAAACTTGCAAATATCAAAATGTATGTGTGTGTGTGTGGTATGTGTGTGTGTGCCTGAGGCATGGTGGGGAGAGTGGCTACTCAGGGTCCAATCCAGGGCCATTTCTGAACTAGACTGTTATAGCGCTATCACTCCACTTTCAACATCCTATAGAATCCTGGGGTTTCCAGTTTAGGGAGGGGCCAGCCGGCTGGCCCCTCCCTAAACTGCAAACCCCAGGATTCTATAGGATGTTGAAAGTGGAATGCTGGCACTATAACAGCTAGTGCGGAAATGGCCCAGGTCAGGGAAAGGAGAGGGGAAGAGGGTGGGTCAGCTTGGTGGCCTAAACTTCCTCTTTCAGCCATCTACTTCCTTGGGTGTGTGGGGGACATTGGTAGAGGGTATGTGGTGCTGAGAAATTGGACTGTGATCCATCCTTAGCTAGCTGCTGCTGGTGGTGGTGGTGGTGGTGGTGGTGGTGGTGGAGCAGGAAGAGGAGGAGCAGAGGCAGGTTTTATGGGGCTACATGGGCTAATCAGAGCTACCAAGGGGGAAAGATTCCCTCAGGAAAAAAGCAATTGAGGCAGGGAGGGGGGCATGAGTTGGAGAAACTTGCAAATAATCAAATCTATGAAAGTTAAACCCACAAATGTGGAGGGTCAAGTGTACTTCTACTTTCTTTATACACTCCATGAGGCCTATTCTGGGTTGGTTATAGGGAAACATTGATCATTGAAATGGTCAAGGAATTTCTAAAGTGCGTAAGGAAAACGTCACTGCTCACTAACATATTTTTCTGTGATAGTATCTATATTACAGGCACAGATCTGAGCCCAGTGTGTGCTAGTAATGAAATTTGCTTCTCTTCCTCCACATGCAGTCCTCCATACCATATGGAAATCTACTCCAAAGGGTTCCTAGCACTCCAGAGCACATTTTTAGGAGTCACAGAGGGATGGAGGGGGAGGGAAGAATCGCTCCTTCCTAACATTGCAGTCACAGCTGCATCTATTAATGGAAGCATATCCTTGGATCAGGGCAATAAAATTATATGTGCTTAATGTTTCTGTTCAGTATGGGCTTGGGACATTTCCTTCAGATCCATGAGTCACATGTGACGCCCACTAGACCTGGGAGAGCTGCACACGCCTTCATGACCTCACCCTGTTTTTTATTTAATACTACTGGGAAAACATCCTCATAGTCTGTGGGTGGCAGCTTCACTAGGTGTGAGGGCTTCCCTAGCTATCCCTCCACAACAGGAAATAATTAGAAATTACTTCAAGTTTGACCACCCCCAAGTAAAACGTCTCAAGCTGGGAGAAAAACCTGGAAACTCCTAGAAAGCAGGAGGATGACTTTTTTTAGGACTGATAAAGGGTGTGGGCATGTGGGTGGTAGTGTTCAGGCTGCACATCATCTCCAGGGGTAAGAGAGACATGTACTATACACCTTGTACATCTCTGCTTTTGAGAATTATGGGAATTGGTCTGTAATGAGAACTGAGAATTTGTGTTTGAGATTCTGAGGAACTCACAGATCGATATTTCCTAGGATTCACTAGGGAGAGAATCTGGCAATTAAACTCGTCATTAATTTATTTGTACTCCATCTTTCAGTCAAAAAGTGTGCAAGAGTGACTTACAAATCATTAATTTGATAGTTCCCTGTTCTCAGGTTTACAATAATGTCTAAATAGGACACCACAGACAAGGAAAAGAGAAAGCAGTGAAGGAGGGGATTAAGACCAGTGGATGCTGGCTGCTCTTCTCTCCCTCAGAGGCCACAGCGGTGACAGTTGAAACATGGAGGTGGTGGCTCCCACCAGCTGCCAGGCCAAGGCATAATGGAACAAGAGCACAATGTCACTGGTATCACTAGGTAATGCTACTGATTTGTAACTTGAGTTACCATACCCATAATAATGCTAGTGACAGTTTCATCAGCAAGCAACTGAGCCAGGCCCTGAATTAACCTGAGATCTTTTTTCCGGATCACTCCTCCTACACATGTATGTACATGCAAACATAAGTTGTCAGCAGAACCTTGAAACAAATTCTGTTATCACTGAACAACTGGCAGCATATAACCAAGCCCTAAAAAGAATTAGAATTCTTCCCACTTGGAACTGGCACATTTCATATTACAGGAACCGGAGAGTTTCTGCTGACAAAGGAGGTTTAATTTAATCCAACTTTTCCAATTCTGTAACATTGCATATTTTTAAGTTATGGCTCTGTGTTCTAGCTTTTGCATTTCTGCTTTTGATGAGAGAAATAAAGAGACCGAAAATGTTGAAACAAAAATAGAAGTGTATAAGATCTGACAATTAACTTAGAAGGAAAAAAATCTTAAAATAAAAGCCCAGTAGTTATTATCCTGTTCATTTGTTGCCACTGTATGATTTTTTTCTTCTGGATATTCTTCTTATCTTAAGCTAGGAAGGAAGAATGTCATCCTTGCTTCAGCTTATTAGTTCTCTGTGCCTGAAGCGAGTGACATATTTCTTCATGTGAAATTTAAAGTATCAAAAGGCACAGTAAATCTAGGCTTCATAGAGGCTTATTTTCCATATCTGTGGTTAAGATAGTGGTACACTGTATGAAATGATAGCGATGTCTTCAGTGCAGGCAGAAAGAATCAGTTCTGAGATACTGGCTGGCTTCCCAGATGATGTTTGCAACCCAAAGTCCATTTATTCCCAGCCAAGTTTTAAGGACAGAGAATCTTCCTGCCAATTCACCACAGATTCATAAATGCCAGTCTAGTGAATGAATCCAGAAAAATTACTAGCCTCTGGAGAGCTACTAAAGGAAGGATAGAGAGTTCTGTAGCTTTTGCAACTTGCTGCCATTCTGTGCTGGTCCTAGAGAAAGGACAAAATGCCCCATCACTTCTTAGCCATCCTACTTACTACCTAAATTGCATGCACTTGTCTTTATTTAGCTTCTTGTTGAAGCATGCCAGTATTAAATACATGGTTGGCTTGTACAGTCCAAACCACATGGGGTCCCACCAACAGAATGGATGCATGCCAGACAGAAATAAAAAGCTTACAGGAACTAACATGCTGGTGTCAAGTTCTACCTCAGTGGAATCTGCACTACAGCCAAGGTGTGACTGATACAAAAGCATTTGTGCAGCATATCCAGCCCTGCTGATCTCCTGAAGGTTCTCAACTTGTTCAAGAAAAGGAACAACAAAGTTGTAGCACAGTCTATGAATGTACCCAGATTACCTTGTGACTGCTTTGCATGCTCGGAGACCTCAAGCAGATATGGGGAAACTTGTGATCATAATTTCACTGATTCAGAGAATACAAGGTGAGATATATGATACCCCTGAACATCTCTGCAATATAGCATCACTGCTTTGTATTCCAAAACAGAATCAGTGATCTCTACCTTTATAATTCATGACGTTTGCTGTCAGGTGATGAGTTTTCTTCATGCATTGCAGTCAAACAGCACTTTTTGTTTTCTCCTTGAACGTTCTCCATAAAGTATCATTTCTTTTCAGTCAATCAGTTCATCCTGTATTTTGAACCAAAAAGTCTCTGCACAGTATCTGACACCGATAAAATCTAGATATATATTAAAAAAAATTAAAAATACTGATGTACTAATAGTGATATACCATTAATAAAAATACTAAGAAACTGATACACAAATGTAGGCCCTTTTTGCACTCCATTTCCCACACAAAATGGCCACAGGAGCACCACAGGATTGCGAGGACAGTTCCTCATGATGTTCTCGTGATCGTGCAGCGCTCTGTAGTGATCCTGCAGCAATCGCGGATTATATCATTTTCTGCTCTTTGCTGAAAATGACCCGTGATTGCACATTGTTCCCAAGTCCCTCTCGCACTTACCTGGTATGCGGAACCTCAGGAAGCTGTGCTGAGGAAGGAAGAGGCGGAGCTATCGTG
Organism: Iguana delicatissima; assembly: GCA_948472985.1. Classification (NCBI taxonomy): domain Eukaryota; kingdom Metazoa; phylum Chordata; class Lepidosauria; order Squamata; family Iguanidae; genus Iguana; species Iguana delicatissima. Next base: position 54,410 of record CAOKZL010003603.1, read on the forward strand.
CTTCCTTCTGTCCAGCACAGAGCTGGTGTGGGAGGAAGCGCAGGAGACGCAATTCCCTCCCGCAAGAGGCTTTTCACGTGATCCCCACGTGATGGCAGTGAGAAAAGGTAAGGTGCAAAAAGGGCCTTAATAATAGCTGTTGAATTTAATTGAGCAGTAATGAACAAGGTCACATGCCAGAAGAAGAAAACAAACAGCATAATATCTGGAAAAAGAACATTCATTTAATTCCAGAGGGTCCCTTTGCTCTCTAGAAAAAAATACCACTTTTGTCTAATGCCAAAAAGCCGCTAGAAAGGAAGTAGAACATACATTTTTCACAAAAGCAGTTTTGCCATTTTAGTGCCACTGTCAACAACTGTCATTCCTGAGCCTCAAGTAAATTATATTCCACAGTATCGCAAACTTGCCCATGACTTAAGTACCAAATTCCTTGCATGACTACTTCCATAGTTCAAACCTCAGCCTTCCATCAACAGAACTTGGGAGAGCAGGATGTTATACCTTCCATATACACCTTATACATTCAGATTTTCAGGCAGCATGGAAGGCTGTGGGAGGAAATGGAGGAGAATAAATTTCATTCCAGAAGGCAGTTGAGCTCCAGTGTGAAATTAAATCTAAGCGGTAGCTCTTCTTCTAACCACTAGTGGAGCAAATTGTAAACATTTAGTACATTTGACTTGGGTTCCAGCCAACAGCCCAGGGAAGGAGGATGCCTTGCTACTCTGGAAGAGAAAGGAAGCACTGACCCACCTTTGTACTCTTACGTGCTCCTACTTTAGAAAGTAGTTTCTATACTCCTAGCACCTCATCTGTGTCAACACTATTTTTGAAGGGGAATATTTGCTAAAAAAGGAGACGGGACGAAATATGTCTATCAAAATACATTTACAATGAAAAATAGTTTCAAGATACAATATAATACATTGTGTTTCTGGAAATACTAGTGAAGCCTAAGTTTCATGTGTGCAGCTGTTTAGCATCTTGTCAGTAGGCTGTTGGCTCTGAACCATTAAATGAGGATAGTTCCTAAGTAATGTATCAAAGTTTTCAAATTTCAGGCTCAATGTTCAGAATATATTTCCTCCATTGTCTGAATTTTAATTGTAGTACAGAAAGTGCATAAGGCTGTAGAAACGGCACCCTGAATTGCTTTGCTTCGTGCTCACCCAAGTTAAACATAAGCTTAGAAACAAATCATCAAGGTTATTTGTATACTTTTAGCTTATTGAAACACCAACATGAAAAACAGGCCCTGCTGCCACAGCCACTTTGTAAGACAAAGTAAATGTTTTCAAAGTCATTTCTGCATGACAGCAATTTCTAGCATCAAAATAACTTTGAACAGTGGTAAGGAAATTTATGGATTTCAATTACAGCCTGTACTGCATCATAATTCCAGCTTTATGCCCTGTGCAGTGCAGTGTTTTGGATTTTTAATGGGTCTTGAGCAGTAACCATAAAAGTGATTCAAAATGCACCCAGTAATTATACAGATCTGCTGTTGCTTTTGCATTAAAATTGATGATGATTTACATTCCAAAAAAGTGCCATCTAAGGTTGTATTACAGTACTCTTGGTACTATACTGCTTATTAGTTATGGTCAAGTGATTTAAAGCTTAAGAGGTACACATTAGAAAGCTGTAAAATTATTTATTCTTTAATAGATAATAATAAATTTGAAACAGATGTTATGTTAATTGCAATCTTGTACATTAAACAATACATATATATCCTTTTGCATCTTCTTTTCATTTTGAAATTAATTGGAACTTAAAGTGAAGTGACAGGATCATAACAGCCACTATGGTATAACTAATATTCTCTTATGAATTCTTTCCACTTTGCAAATGTTAAGGTTGCCTTGCAGTAGTCATATCTATGACAACTACATTTTCATGCTCTTGTGGTTATGTTCCCTTCTATCCCCTGTACATACTGAAAGATTCTGGATGCTCTTTTTGTATCTTGCATTATAAAACCTTCAGAATGTATTTTTTAAAGGTATATTCTTTCTTTAATATATTGAATTTGTAACTGTAACTGGCATTGAGTTTGTTTACTGTGGAATTATATCCTGGAGTTACGTCTGGCAAGGTTAAGATTGTTCTTAAAATCCTTTAAATCATAGACCACAACACTAACCACCAGGAAGAAAAATGTACTGTAGTAGTGATATCCTTGTGGCAGTGCGAAGCGCCTCTTTCAGCATCAGGACTTTAACTATGCAAGTGAAAAAACCGGGAAGACTTTTTAATCCTGAGGAAGGTTGGATGTTAGTCAAAATTTATAATTGGCTAGCGTATTTACCCGGTGTTGCCTGGGATTTTATTTTCCTCTTAAGAACTCATCAAAATGTCTTCTCCGTTTTCTGTAACTTTGATCCATATTTTCCAATGCAGTCTGTATTCAGAATTATTTACATACACAGCTTGGGTTCCAGAGGAAGTACGCTGTCCTCCTTCTTGCTGCTAGGCCTCATCTCCATAGCAACCAGCCTATTCCAGTACTTATAACTTATCTCCATAGTTCCCAAACCAATCTGTGTTTTCTGGTAACAGTGTACTGGCTTTTTTTTCCTTTCTGTTCAATTTGTGCAATGGTTTTACATTTTCCGGGAATCAATTTTTTCTTTTGAATTTCAACTTTAAGATTCCTCACATATGAAACCCGTACAATCTACTGCATGAGGTGAGAAGACCTTGTAACTATGGCCATTTCTGCACTATACTATTGTAGTGCTATTATTCCACTTTCAGCATCCTATGGAATTCTAGGGTTTGTCGTTTACTGAGGCCAAAAACCTCTCTGGCTGAGAATTCTTAAATGCTCCTCCTTAATCTACAAATCCCAGGATTCCATAGGATGTTGAAAGTGGAATAATAGCACTATGACAGTTTAGTGTGGAAATGGGCTATGTTGTATATGTCACTTTAATTTTTCTCACATGTGCCTCCCAAAAGTTTTCTGGCATCCTTATTGATGATAGGCCTCATCTCCATAGCAACCAGCCTGAGGCCCAAGAGCTCTAGGCAGAGAATTCTAAAAACTTCTCTACCAACCCCAGGATTCCATAGGATGTTGCAAATGGAATAATAGCGCTATAACAGTCTAGTGTGAAAATGGCCTAAGATCTCGCCTTAGTCCATCCAAGGAGAACCTGAAAGAAGGCTGATGTCCTCCATTCTCCCCACTGTAGCAGTAGCTCTTTGGAGCTTCCCTGTTTGGATGGTGAGATTAGAAGGGGTTGGAAGCACCAGAAGGAAGCCTCATCCCTTCCATTCTCCTCACCACAGCAGCAGCTCCTTGGAGCTTCCCTGCTGGGGTGAGGATAGTGGAGTAGGTTGGGAGAAGCTGAAAAAAGCCCTGATCCATTCTCTCACTCTACTGCAGCAGCAGCAGCTCTTTGGCACTTCCCAGCTGGGGCAGAGAGAGTGGTGGAGGATGGGACAGACTAAGAAAAAGAAAAAGCCCTGATTTCTTCTGCTCCTTTTGCTGTGACAGCAGCTTCTTTAGAGTTTCCCTGCTGAGGCAGGAAGAGTAGAGAGGGTTGGTGGTTCTTTTAGGTTCCCCTTGGACAGACTAGGCTCTTACCTTGAGTGCTTTGTCTGTCTGTGGAGAACCTTAAAAAGCGCCAAGCCCCATCTACTCTCTCCAGCAGCCCTTTGCCATGCCTAGGCAGGAAAATGGTGGTGGTGGTGGCAGTGGCTGGGGCAGCTGCCCCCTCTGATGTGGCACTGGTGTTTTCACATCTCATAGAATCATAGAATCATAGAAATGTAGAGTTGGAAGAGACCACAAGGGCCATCCAGTCCAACCCCCTGCCATGCAGGAAAACCCTCAAAGCACTCCCGACAAGTGGCCATCCAGCCTCCGCTTAAAAACCTCCAAAGAAGGAGACTCCACCACACTCCGTGGCAGCACATTCCACTGTCGGACAGCCCTGACTGTCAGGAAATTCCTCCTGAGGTTCAGGTGGAATCTTCCCTCCTGCAGCTTGCATCCATTGCTCCTTGTCCTGGTCTCAAGAGCAGGAGAAAACAAGCCCACTCCCTCCTCGACATGACACCCCTTCAAATATTTAAACATGGCTATCATGTCCCCTCTCAACCTTCTCTTCTGCAGACTAAACATACCCAGCTCTCTAAGTCTGTCCTCATAGGGCATGGCTTCCAGGCCCCTCACCATTTTGGTTGCCCTCCTCTGGACCTGCTCCAGTTAACTCCAGTTTGATTGACAGTTAGCTGACTAACTAACAAACAATTAGCTGACAATAGGCTGTGAGCTCAGGGAGAGCACACGGCCAGCGTAAGCAAAAAAACAAACAAAAAAAACAACACAGAGAAATAAGCAAACAAACTCAGCCCCACAGTCCTGCAAAAACACCTATCAAAGTTGTCCTCACAGACCCACCTTACCTTCTGCTCTCTCCTCTGGAAGTCAGCGAGAAGACTGCTGGGAGTTCCTAATAAAGCCTCCTTCCCCTAGCTGGCTCCTCCCCCTAGCTTGATTAACTCTCCCTAGTTTGATTGACAGTTAACTGACTAACTAACAAACAATTAGCTGACAATAGGCTGTGAGCTCAGAATCCACAGAATGGATCTGAGGAGCCCTATGCTGAGCCCCAAAGATTTACCCTCATATAAAAATCTATAATTTTGGCCCCCAAATCTGCCCTCAACTTATACATGAGGTCAACTTATGCACAAGTATATATGGTAATCTGTTGAAACAGTTGTATAATAAGGTTTTAGCTGCACTTTAATTTGCTGTAAGCCTTCTCAGTTCTTGTGTTGGGAGAAAGGTGGGATACTAAGTAAATAAACAGACTACTATTTACTGAGCCTTTAATGCAGGGGTTGGCAAAGTGCAGCTGCCAAGGCCTCATGCATCCCTCCAGCACTGTTTTGGTGGCCCTGAGGAGGCCAAGTTTTTTGCAAAATTTTTTGAAAAAAATTGCTCCAAAATGCCCTTTGTAATTGTGGAGGGCATTTCCACCACACGTGGAGGCCTCTGGGCACTGTGGGGGTAAAAAAGCATTTTGCAAAATCTTTTGATTTTTTTGAGGGGGAACGTGGGTACGCTGGATGATGTGGCCCTCAAAGCTCTCCTGCTCTTCCACAGTTGCCCATCCCTCTCTTAATGGCTTAGATCATATATACATGCATACGTGTGTGTGTGTGTGTGTGTATGTTTGTGTATTTGAAGGGTTATCCTTTCTGAGTCCCTTGAGATAAGCTTGGGGTGCTCTTCAGAAGGTGAGAGAAATATAGTATTCCATGTTTTGAATACATTTTTAGTGTATTCTGAGACATTGCATTCGAGGACAGAGACCTTACACATTACCTATTGATGTACTGTATTAAATTTATAAACTGTCTTTCATCCAGAAAGTCTCTCATGCATTGTACATTACATAATTTTAAAAGGCAAATATTATATAATACAAAACCACTTTTTCCACGTTAACATGTTTTGTTTTCTACATCCAAAAGATCAGACTGCAACATCTGAGTGACATAAGTAAAAAACTGAGCCTTGTTGAATTTCAGAGAAAATTCAAGGTATTCTTGTTGTACTTGTTTCCTTTCCCTGGCCAGTGATGTGGAAAAGGCTAGTTTTGTTGTATTTATCTTTTTCTCCCCAAATTGCATATTGGCTATGGATTGATAGTTCAGTTTTATAATACTAGTGAATTGCTGCATGATTATTTGGTTCTGTGAGCTACTGAAATTGGTAGTATAAGTGCCTCAGCATAATAACATTTCTTGTTTACATTTATTACCGTAGGCAGATGGTGGAGTGGATGTGTCAGATAGGGAAAACACAGTTTTTGTTCTGGATCACAGTGGCCTTGCCCAATCACTGTGGCCCACGTGACAAAAATATTGATAGTAAGAAATGTAATGTATTTTGTGTGTATGTATTCTCTGCCTTTCTCTATCATTTTTTTTAACAAAGTATGTAGAGATTATATTTGGAAAAAATGCCTCTGTTCAGTTTGTAAAAGGTATTCCTATAATTCAAGTCTATTAGCTGCTTAGTTTAGTTTGAATGGAGAGTACTGTCTTCTGGAAGTCAGACGTACTGTTTCTATAATGTATTTTGCAAAATTGCTATGGAACCAAATATACTTGCAGCACTTGTAGCACCTTCTGCTATTCTTGATGTGGCTGAAACCATTCAACATATCCCTTTAGTTCTTAGAATTCATGTCAGCTAGCGGTATGGTGAAGTTAGTGCACTTTATGTTTTTAACTTTAGAATTCTGTCACGTATTGTCATGTCTAATGCGTTTTAAAGTAGAAATGTTTGGAGAGATTTGCCCATTCCCACACAGTAATTGCAGCAGCATACAGTTTTGTTTAGACTGATTCTTTAATTGTCATCTGTCAAATCAATTTAGGCTGCAATCCGAGTTTACCTGGGAGTAAAAACCATTAAATGCAATGGAGCTTCTTACTCAGCAGTCAAGTATAGGATTGCACTGTGGATATATTGGTCTACAGAAGGTTTTCTTTTGTTTATGTGTATACACTGTTTTAAGTAAATTGTATTCCAATTGGATAATTGTGTGTGTTTTGAAAAATAAGCACACACACATAATACACACCTACTGAATATTGTTTATTTGTTGTGCTTGTTATTATTATTTATTGTTATGCCCTCGAATTTGAAATTTAACTTTCAGAGGTAGTGAAGGTCCATGATTAAAACAATAAAAATAGTAATTACAAAGTAGATAAGAGCATGCTACAAGATATACAGCTCTCTGACCTTTTTGTTCAGCCAGCCTTTTAATGAGCAGTTGCTTGCAGTGAGCCTTCTTACTGGAGAAGGATTGCTTTTAAACTTTTGCATGCTTTTGAATGATTTTATACTATTTATAGGTATAATGCAAGTATTTTAAAATTATGTTCCAAATTTTGTTGTGAGTTTTTTTCCTATATAATTCTTTTTGTGAGCGAAACTTGGGTCCCACTCCAGGAGAAAGGAGGCATATTGGTGAAATAAATACATTCATACATAAATAGATCTACGGTGAAGTTTTGCACAAAAGAAAAGCAGTTTGAGATAGTTTATGGTTTGTGTATTTGGCTACTAGTCATCCGTTCCTTAAAAGGTCCTGGTCATACATTAAAGTGGCCTTTTTGTTCGTCACAAAATGTCTGTGTTTATGAGATTCAGAGAGTTTCTGTGATTGTAGATGCAATTACATGTTTTTGCAAGCCCTGCCTCTGTCCTGTTTTATCCACACTACAACCACAATTTGGGCATGCACTTTGTCCTCAAGGTGGATTTGGCCATATTATTAAACTGAACTGCACTGCCAGAGACATTAGGTGTTCTCACTGTACATTGTGCTTTAAAGTGAAAGAGGAGCTGCTGTTGCGCTGCTGTAATTTTGCAGCACAGTAGCAAATTTGGCAGCATGGTAGAGGTGAGGTTGGGCTGTAGCCCTTGTTCATTTCAGTGGGGTTAGACTTAGGGAGTTAGAAATGGAGTGCGAGGGCTAGTTAGTAGGAAAGGAATCAAGAAGATCTGAAATTGTTTTGGAGAAGCTGAGAATGTAGGGAGAGTTCTGGGAGAAGTGCTACTTGATTTGAAACAGAAGGGGCACTGTGTGTGCAGAACTGGCATAGGCTAAATGTTAATTTTATTTGTTATATAGTAAATTTTTACTGTTTTTATTTTCTACATCTCTTGTCGAACATCTAACGATGCTTTATCAACATTATGCTTTACCACACTGAACCCACTGATCAGCACAACCACTTGTCCAGCACCTTGAGGCCTGAATACCAGGTCCAAGGAATGATCTTCAGGGTAAAAGAAGAAGGTGAATGACAGGAGTTCAAGAGTTGGAATTGTGGGCCAATCTGACTAGAGATTATTTGTCATTATTTGGTGAGATTGCCCAACTCTGGGCTGAAGTATTTTTCTTCATAACACAACTTTGCTTGTAAGTGCAGAGAATGAAATACTTAATGGTTGGAAAAATATGAGTGGAAAGATGAATCAGCTTGAGATGAATAAGGCAATGTGGATGAAGAGAAAAAGCAACACAGAGGCAAATCTTCCAGACTCCAATTCAGAATGAGAAAGATCAAGTCCAGAGGTACAGTGTGCTCTGAGGAAAGCTGATAAGAAATTCCTCCTGGGAAATTGTAGGAAGATATGAAGGATGGGACATGAAACTTCTGGACAAGTGAATAAACAAATGCAGCAACGTCTGTATGCAAATTATTTGTTCTGAGGTTAATACTCCATGTTTTCATTTAGTTCAGTGCTGGAAATTGTGTAGTCTTCCAGATGTTGTTGAACAGCAACTTCCAGCCACCTTTGTCAGCTTAGTGAATGGTAAAGAATTTTGGGGGTTGCAGTCCAGCTCCCTCTGGAGGCCAGCATGATTCTGAATTATTTGATAGTAGGGTTCCATTTGGAGCTTATTTATGTGCTTAGGTCTCATGTATAAATTATCAAATTCTGGATGTATTATTTCAGATTTTATATCACTTCAAATGTTGTCACTTCAAATGTCAGAATGCTCATTTACGATGTAAATAGAAACTTTACCTGCCAGTTTAGTGGATATTCTGTAGGTAAGTTATAAACATCATGCAGAAGCCATATAAATGGAGGAGAGGAGCTGAAAGTCAAACAAATTTATTGCAGTCAATCAAAATTTTTCATTTTGGTTTCTGGAAGAGGTGTAGTAAATCACAAGTTGCCAAGGACATCCCATGAATGAGGACAATACAGTAAGTGAAAAATTGCATCCAGAATGTAATATATGCAAAGAGATAAATCGTCTGTTGTTGTATAATCTTCTTCCAACTGTTAAGTTGTTCCTAAAACCTGGAGATCATCCTCAAGGACTCCAAATAATTATGATAGATTAAAAACTGTTGTGTGATACGTATTTATTCCTTACTGGGTTGTTGACAGCTGTCAGTCTTCCTAATACCTATACTTATTCAATGTGTTTTTTCTCCTTTGTCTATCTAGAAAGTAAATGAAGCACCAAGAGGTGAGAGTCCCTTTAGATTCTGTATATGTGAAAGCATGTGTATGTGTGTGCATGTCCATGTAGTCAAATGCACCATAAAGGTGTTGCTTCTCCTTGGCCCTAACAATGATATCTAAGTGTTAAGTGCTATGTTAAAGGCAGCGATGTAGATTCAAGTCAATCGTCTTGGGCTCTTTTCAGACTTAAGTCACTTCAGTGACTCAACTAGGATTTGACTTGACAGTAAATGACACACTAACTCAAGTTGACTCATGACTTCTATATTTTTAGTGACTGACTTGGCTGCCCTTGGTTCAGTAACATAACACATTCATGTAGAAATCTTACAACTGTGAACAACACTTCCATCTCTTTTTGCCTACTGGCCACATAATAATCTGTCTCAAACCCAAAGCCAAGGCACATTTTTCAGAAGGGAACAGCAAATGGGTTAGACAACAGGTTGAGGCAGGGTTGACGTCTGCTCAGCAGCCTTTCCCCGCTGCATTAAGGGGGAGCTTTCTAAAACTTTCTAGAAGCAGAAGGTAAGATTCACCTCTAAAGCACAGGGCATGTTTCTCAGAGGGGAACAGTGAATGTGTTAGGCAATGGGCTTGAGGAGGAAGGATCCCTTCTTCTAAAGCTTTTGGAGCTTCAGTAATGGCAAGTAAGAAGGATCCTATTCCCCACTTCTGGGAAAAAAACCTCCAGCTTTACAAATGAGAAGGAAGAAAGATCCTATTTCCCACTTCCAAAGCTGTTGACACTCTTATGCCTAATGACACAAAAGCCTTCAGCTTCAGGAACGGGGAGGAGAAAAACCCTGTTCTCCACTTCCAAAGATGTAGTTGGAAAAATTGTAAATGTGGAGGACTGACTGTGCTTAAATTATTAAAACTGACTTTATTCAACTCTGTCCAGAAATTCTGGAACACAGGCTGGGGTATAAAATTGGACCCCAGACTTGAGATTTGACTTGAAAGTATTTTGTAAGGACTTGGGACTTGAGACTTGGAGACTGGAGACTTGACTTGGGACTTGGAATTAAAAACTTAAATGCACCATTGGTTAAAGATGCAAGTTTGCGGTGGAATAAAATATTACATTCAGTCTTATGTGATCAGGCTTCCTGCAGTGTAAAATCCTGCTCTGTCAGAGATCTGTGCAAGTTGTCCTTTCCCTTTGCAGATATCTGTGCTTAGGATGTGGTTGCTGAGGCTACACCTCTTGAAGGTGGGGCCAGGGGCAAGACCCTGTTACCCTTTGATCACAACAAACCTCATTCACTTTTATATTGTATGAAAGTGGCAAAGATGTAGTTAGATCCCAACTTTTGTCGCCTCCAGATAGTATGACCAGTAGTCAAGAGTGATGGGAATTGTAGTCCAACAACATCTGAATGGCCATAGTTTGCCCCCCCAAAAAAAACCCCTTTGGTTGTGGTGGGGGTGTATATTTGCATCTTAAAAGATAAAATTACATTATAAATGGAAAATAATGGAGAGTCTTCTGAGTGTATTACTCAAATGTCATTTCTGAGACACTTACATTCCAGCATTCTGTAAGAAACAACAGATACTGAAAGTACACAGTTCTGTGGAAGAATAGCGAAGGGAAAAAATTCTGTGGCCCCCAAAAGGTTACTGTATCAGGAGAACTGAGATAATAGATAAAATTTAAGAAAGTACCGTTTGATTTATTTAACATTTACAATACAGTAAAAGACTTAAATTTGCCAAAGCAAGTTACTCAAACAAGAAGGATAAATACCAGATCATAACCACATAATGTGAGAGGGTTTTTTTTTATATCAGTAGGAGTTTGGACAATCATGTGCTTAGAGGTATCTAAGTAATAAGTAAGAGGAAATCAAAAGAGGGTACAAGTAGCAGTGATTACAAATAATGTTATAAAAAATAAGGGATTTCTATAAAATAACTATGAAGTATTACAATGTTTATAATGTTGATAGAATTATACTTGTCCCTATTTTTTTATTTTACTTAGTGATTTTTTATATTAAAAATAAAATTTTAAAAAAGGTTACTGTTTCTAAAACTTGATAATCCCAGAGACTGCTAAAGTGATCCAGAATTATTAAGTTCTCTGCATATTTAGACAGGCCTTACTGTGTTCGTGTTCTGTTGTACTGTCAGTGTTGCTTCTGCAGCAAGAACAACTAGGATAATGACGTTATGAAGGAGTGAGCGAAAGAAAACAAAAGGGATATGTGGAGGAAGGCAAAGCAAGACTCTTCCCAAATCCTTTTAAAACTCATTATATCATGACCATAGGAAGGCTTGCCTTGCATCCACAAATTAATTTGTACTCACAGAGCAAGGCATCCTCTATCCCACTATGACCTCAAAAAAAACTTCCACGAAAAAAAGCTTTTCCCTGTGAACTCCATAGAATGGGGTGGGATGAGGTGTAGAGGGCTGCTGTTGGAGGGAGAACAGGAAATCAGCACAACCTTTTGTGCATGGAAGCATTTTATTTGGAACAGTGTTTGAAATGGAAATTTACCTTTGTTAGCTGGTGCTGTTTCACTCTTAGAAAAAAAAAAGACCAGAATTTATTATTTATTTCTTGCTTTGGCCAATCTTGTTAGAAACTTCACTTGAATATGCTATATTTTTGTGGGGACACTAGTTTGTGTGTTTAGTAATCTCCTTCCTGAGATTACAATTAAGTCATATTTGGAAGAGTTTCCCCCAAACTTATATTGATCCCAATTAGTCTTTTATAGCAATATTTCTAGCAAGCTGGTGTGTGATATTCTCTGCTTGTCCAATGCGTTCCACCTCTCTAGACTTCTATGTGGGAAAAAAAAGAATTGGAATTGATCTTTTAGCATATCCTAATCCAATCCTCCATCCAACGCAGAATCAGATATTTTTAAAATGTTATCTATAATATTAAGTGAGTGAGAACTATCTAGACAAAAGTATTTATTGAAAAATGCTGAATGTGATATACTGGCATAGGAATGAGGCAGAATAAATAATCATAAACAGTTTCCAAACATTTGCACAGATTTCAAGATGGGCTGCAGAGGATGGTTTAATAAAATAGTCAAAAGTGAAGGCATAAAAAAAATTGATATCTTGAAGAATAGGATAATAAGTTGCTCTACCTGAATGCTTGGTCTTCAGGAGTTATATATTTATTTTGGATAAACAGTTGTTTCTGTTTTGTTTTGTTTTGTTTTGTTTTGTTTAAAGACAGTTGTACTTTTCAGAGCCAATGGTTTCAAATTAGTATTTAATGTTCCACTGGTCAGGTTTAAGGGCGTTTGACAAAGTGGCTGTTAGGAGTTAAATTAGTTTCTTGCCTTTTAAATTCTCTGCAATCATGTTTTTGAAGCAGAAAAATACACAAATTACCCCAATTATTTTTCTATTTGGATGGATTGAAAAACAACAACTGGTTTGTTTCTTTCCCCCCAGCTGACTTGAAAGTGAGTTAGAAATAAATGGTGCTATTTGCAATGAAATTGTGCTTTTCTAAATTTGAGATTAATACTAGAAGCTTGATTTAAAATAATTACAGCAGGAATTATGCTCCCAGAGGCTCATAGAGTGCTCTTTACTATTTTTGCTCCAGAGCTGAAGTTGCTGAACCAATTAGGAAGAGATATTAGAATGTTTTGATTGTTTGCCCTTAATGGAGTCATGCCAGGCTTTTAATATTATTCCTGTGACTCTCTGCATCCAAAAATAATGTGTGTGTACAGTTGTGTGCCTGTTGGAAAGGTTAATGCTAAAGTATATGATAAAAAGATGACTGTCTCTCCCAGATGGAAGTAATTTTTCATATGTTTAAAGGTTTCAGATAGTGCTTCTCCAAAATACAACTGAATCCAAAATTCATGTCTGCAATTGTCTATGTGAGCCTTTCTGTTTTTCCCCATTAGTCCAGTCCTACAGTGCTGAATGTGGAATGATGTAGTTCAGTGGTTCTTAACCTTTTCTTTACTGGGGACCCCCTGTAAATACACTTTGTTGCTGGGGACCCTCAAGACTTTACACAAGATTTAAATATTTAAAATTCTATTTAAATATTCATATATTTATTTGTTTATTAAGGACTTCTGGAGACTAGGATTCAAATCCTTGGTCAAACATTGGCTGATCTTGCGTAAGTCACATTTTCTCAGGCTCAGTGAAAGGCAAAGGAAAGCCCCTTCTGAACAAATCTTGCCCCCCCACAAAAAAACCCTCTGTAATAGGTTCACCTGTAGGGTTGCCATAAGTCAGAAGTGACTTGAAGGCAAATGAAGGAGCAGCTTTGGCACCCTCACAACCCTCTGCTGCTGCTGTTGGTGTCCAGCAGCAGGGCTTCATGGACCCCCTGTGAAGGCTCCGTGGACTCTCAGGGGTCCCAGACCTTGGTTAAGAACCATTGATGCAGCTCATAACATCTGCACTTTCCAGGACAGCCAAATGTGAGCGGATAAGGGGCAGAGACAAAGCCACCACTTCTTAGCTACATCTAGAGTACAAGAACTTGCCCCCTCATCCCTTTGACAAATGAATGAGGAAGTTATTAGACCCCAACATGTTATCTTCCCCGTCTAGCTGCTGCTGGACTGACATCGGATTGAACTTTTTTGAAACCAGAATGTGTGTCTGTGGCTCTTTATATTTCACTTTCAGTTTGACCTTCCATATCCACAGATTCTGCATCCACAGATTCAACCATTAATGGCTTGAAAATATACATATATATATGTGTGTGTGTGTATCTATCTATCTATCTATCTATCTATCTAAAAATAGAAAAAGCAAACTTTGATTTTGCATTTCATATAAGGGATGCTGTTTCACTACACCATTGTACATAATGGGATTTGAGCATTCATGGATTTTGACATCCTTGGGGGGTCTTGGAACTAAACCCTAGGAGACATTGAGGGCCCACTGTATGTGTTTGTGTGTGTGTGTGTGAGAGAGAGCGAGAGAGAGCACTTTGACAATGTATAGTAGCAGGAGAAAGAACTTTATCATCTTGTATATGAAACAGTGAGAACACTGGCCATGCCAGTAACAGTAAATATCAGGAGAGGTGAATAATACATTAAATATTCACACATCAGTCAGTGCCTTCTGTGTGTCTCTTTCTATGTGCATGTGTATATGAGTGTGAGTGAGTGAATTAAAACCAGAGTTTTCTTTAAAAATTTCTGGAAGGGTTCAACATTTGTACTGGCAGCAGGACAGTAGTCCCCCACACACACACTTTTATTATTTTAGTTTCATCTCTGATGGGCTCAGATGAAATGCAGCAGCAAGCATTTGTTTTACCGAGCAGTTCTGGATGCAACATCATTCCAGGACATTCAGGAATTTGGAGGGGGCCATAAACAAATCAGGTATGTCTCATCCCCCCCAAACCTCCCAAAATAACACAGACGTGTCCTATGTAAAAGAAATTTGGTGGAAAACTATAAGCTCCATAGGAGGACAAGCACTATGGGGAAATCTGCTATTTTTTTCCCTTCTGCTATCAGGATCCTCCACTGACTCTTGGTCTTCTCTGTTAGTGGAAGGAATTCTTCCATTCATGGAACCCTGTAATGGCAGTAGTTTGATGATATAGCATAGTAATATGGTAATGAGGCCATCCAATTAATTACACCAAATAACATGGTAATGTCAGCAAGAAATTATTCATTTCACATTCCCCCCCCATTTCATAGCATAATGCTGACTTTATAGGAATTAAGATTATATATTCAAACACATAGAATAAAATTGTTGTTTCCAATATGTCAGAGATTATTTTTCTGAAATTTGTGTCTCCTTTAAACAAATGTTGAAATGAATGCTAGACAGTGAGTAGAAAATTATTTGACAGCTGTCATGCAGTGTACTTTCATGGCATTCATGACAGTAATTTCAGAACTGCTGGTGAGAATCTTTGAAAATTCTTGGAGAACAGGAGAATCCCCAGCAGACTGGAGGAGGGAAAATGTTGTCCCCATCTTCAAAAAAAAAAAAAAAAGGACTCAAATAATTATTACCCAATCAGCCTGATGTTAATACCCAGAAAGATTCTGGAGCAGATTTACTTAATTACTTAGAAAGCAATGTTGTCATCACCAAAATTCAACATGGATTTCTCAAAAATAAGTCATACCAGACTTAGGCCTTTTCTGTACTTTGTTTTTAAAATGGGGCAGTGCGTCCTCCAGCAAGGACGTTTGCACTTGGGGGCGAACTGGGTCCGGACTACTTTCTGTAGTTTCGGACTTCAGCCCGCTCTGGAACGACCAGAACTGGTGGTTCTCCATGCTATTGAAAGACCGCTTAAAACAGGTCTTTCAATAGCCCGGAGCACCCCAGTCCATCGCTGCGCTCCTGTGTAGATCAGCAGGTTCACACCAGTGCAAGGCTGCAGATCTTCCAGGGGTGGGCTTTTGGCTGGCGAGCTTCTCCGGTTGGTGGAGAGCCTCCACCAACCGGAAGCCTCCTTTTCGTCCCCGGAGCAGTGTGTAGTGCAGGCACGCACTGCTCCAGGTCAGCATGGATCATCAGAGGGAGTGTGAGTAACAGACTGCCCCGTTTTCTTCACAAAGTGTGAAAAAGCCCTTATCTCATCTCTGTTTACGATAGCGTTACGAGCTTGATAGATGAAAGGAATGCTGATTCTCCTTCTTTGGAGGTTTTTAAACAGAGGCTGAATGGCCATCTGTTGGGAGTACTTTGATGTGTGTTCCTGCAAAGCAGGGGGTTGGACTGGATGGCCCCTGTGGTCTTTTCTAACTCTATGGTTCTATGGTTCAATGATTCTGCTAGCTAGTATATCCAGCATTTCATTAGTTGCCATGGTAGGATTGTAGTACAAAAATTCCTTGTTATTCCTGTGGATTTTTTTCCATTAAACTCTGTGATGCCGATATAACTCTTGCGGCCCGTGGTTTTAGATTGCAGTTCTCCCAAACATTCATGACTATCAAAGGGGACATATATAGAAGTGATGTAAAGTGCTTATAACAGTCTTAACATGCTTACCAATGTTATAATCTTGATGCTTTCTCCATTTGTTCCACCTCTCAGTGAAATGTTAGTTATGCTATTAATTACCATTTCTCAATGCCTGGATTTCCAACTTGTCAAGTGGACAATAAGTGTCATTACCCCTGCTTGCATCCATGTTAGTATGGAACTTGGTTCCTGTAAACAATAGTTAAAGCTGTCTACATGGAACAAATTAACATACTACCAAACTCAAAAGACCAGTGCAAGGCTGACTTTCAAGAAACAGGAGAGATGTTGCTGCCTTGAATCTCATCTTGGGAGAAAGGCAGCACATAAATGCAATAAATAAATAAATCCCATTGGTTGCTGTTTAAAGATGGTGTGACTTATTCAGCTTTCTAAACTAACTTGAAAAACAAAATCTCCAGTGGCATATTTTCTGTTAGTAAAGCTGTTCAGTAGTAAGAGCTGAGTCTTCTAGGAAAACACATATACATACAAGCTGATGAAAACAAATAATGCGCATTGTGGAACACCTACTGTTCATTCTTCCTTCTTTCCTTTCTTTCAGTATACATTGTAGGAATGAAATCCTCATCTAATGAAATGAGTCTTTCTCATACTTTTAAAAATATTTTTATTGGATTTTAAAATATAAATGCAAAGGAAATAGGCAGAAGAAGGGAAGATAGAAAGACAAAATATGTTGGATATGAATTTAGCCTAGTTATGTGCAGCACATTATTATAAGATGACCGTAAGTCAAAATATTTACTTGAAGCTCATATCTGTGGGATATATGTTCACGTGTGGCTAAAGCAATACGTTCTTCTCACTATTAAATGATAAACAGTGGATTTTTTCAAATGTTCTAAATTGATTTTATTGTACTGTGGCCTGAGATCCTCAGATATAGGGTGGGATAGAAATATTTATATACTTTCAGGTTCATTTACCAAAATTAGGCTGAATGTTGTTACCGAGAGGACATTTTCTTTATCCCTCCCCAAATTGTGGAATGACCTACAGGAGGAGATTCATCAGCTGTATCTAACATCTAAGTTTAAAATAATGGCAAATACCAGTCTCTTCTATCAGAACTACTCAGATGATTTTTAAATTAATGATTTTTAATTATAAGCTGATTCTTTTAAGATGGATTGGTTTTGTATGCTCTTTAAATTAGTACTATATGTGTCATCCATCTGTAGGGAGAGGCAGATGAGAAATCAATTGTATTTATTTGTTTTTAATAAATGAAATAAATGAAATTCCAGCCTTCAACTAAGAGTTTTAACTACAGTAACAAAGAATGCAGGATCTAACATATTGGCCATCAGTCAAGTTCTACGTTTCAGGAATATAGTTCGGAAGTACATACGTGTCTTCCTACATTAAAATTTTTTCTCACACAATATTGTAATATATCCAACAAGAAAGGATTGACTTCTGGGCATGTCCTCATCATATGCCACAAGAGAACATTATCTGCATTACCTCAGAAACATAAGCAGAAATGGCCAGGTTATTTCTAAAAAGACATAACAATGCCTGTATACAGTATATATGTAGATTACAATGTTTGTTGGAAAGTACTAAAATTAGAACTGAGTGGAATAAATGTAGACTGTTCTGTGAATGTCAGTGATATCAGTGAAGTTAGAATAGAGTAGAATAAATTTAGATTGCTCTTTGCAAATAAACCACTAGATAGTTGCCCTATTCCCTCTGTCTCACTTTAGATTTAAAAATACATTTGGTTCAGTGAAATGTGGTTCCATATATTTGTTGGTTTCAGTTTCTCTGAGGACACAGTGATCTTCCCCAGTTCCCCCTTGCCTGGCAGTACCCTCCCTCTAACAAGGGTTGAGGGTCCTTATGGAAATTGGTGCTAGAGAGGGCAAATTCTCTCTGTTGGTAGCCACCTTAAATATTTTCATAAAACCAGTCTTTTAAAAAATGCTGTGTAAACTGAGAATTAGGCCATTTCCACACTACACTATTATAGTGCTGCTATTCCATTTTCAACATCCTGTGGAATTCCGGGGTTTGCTGCTTATAGAGGCCAAAGAGCTATTCCGCCTACCACTCTTCAGGATTTTAGTGTTCCAGTTTTGCACTCTTGATCCATTTGCAACAGACTGCATACATCCAATCTATTTGTGCTGTATATTTGAAAATTGCAGTATACTTCAAAAAAATGTAGGCGATTTTTAAAAAATCTTTTCAAAGCAATCTGCATTTCATATTCACATCATTGGACTTCATGAAATGTTTAATTGACAGAGCCTGCTAACCAGAATACTTCAGAAGACTCTCCTTTCTTCATTACTGTTGTTATTATTATGTGTCTTCAAGTTAACTGTTACTTATGGAGACACTGTTGTAGGGTTTTCTTGCCAAAATTTCTTCAGAGAAAGATTGCCAATGCCTTCATGGTAGGCTGAGAGAGGATACATTTGACTAAGGTTATCCCGTTGCTTTCCAGGACTAATCCATGGCTAATCTCTCAGAGTCCTCGTCCAATGCACAGACAGATATACTGTGACTGCCTCCAGAATTGCTTAGTCAGCATGCATTAGCAGCAAAACAGAGATAAAAGTGAAGAGCAAATAAGCCTGCCTCACCATCTACTCCCAACAATTTTTTTAAAAAAAACCATATTTCCAAAATGGAAATTATAAGAAAAATGGAGGCTGATGAAAGAAAAGGTCATCCCTAGATGCCTTTTTGAAGAAGCCTTCTAGGACCCTCTAGATGTTTCAAAATGTTTCTGTTTTATTTCATATGTACATATTATTTTTTTAAATTAAAGTTTGCTGAAACATGTCAAACTGCTCTTCCTTTTTGTTGTCTTGGGACCCATCTGTCTTGTTTCCATCCTTTTTTTTTGCCATTACCTGCTTTTTGTTTTGGTACCAAATTTTCTATTAAAGAAGTAATGCCAAGGAAGACACCCACTTTATTAACAGAGGTACACCTATGTAATTAATTAATAATAATTAAAAGATGTAAAATGTTGCATAAATTGTTTTGCAATGTGCCTTCAAGATTTTTTTATTTTACTTACAGAAACCCTAAGGTGAACCTATCACAGGTTTTCTTGACAAGCTTTGTTCAGAGGAGGTTTGCCATTGTCTTCCTTTGAGACTGAAAGAGTGTGATTTGTCCAAGGCCTCCCAGTGGGTTTCCATGGCTGAGTGGGGATTTGAATCCTGGTCTTCTGGATTCATAATCCAACACTCAAACTACTTGTTTAATGCTGGTTCCACATGAAAAATTGTATAGAAGATAGCGCAATGGCAAATATTTAAATTAATGTGGAAGAAATGGTAAAAAATCAGGAGTGAACATTGTTCCAAGCAAAAGACATTTTCACAATAGCGAGATGCCTTTGCATTACAGTGTAAAATAATTGAACCAAATGGGTTAAAATTTACATTCAGACTAACTATCAAAAACTTTCCAGCTAGCCTGCCAAAAGCTGGTCCATGGAATTTTAGGAAGGAAGTATCTTTTATATAAAATGTAAGACTGGAAAGATCTTTTATAGAGTTTCTTTTTCATTTCCTTTATCACTGTGACTTTTATATAAAAATAATAAAAGTAATCCACACTGCATTTTTTATTACAACCCTTTAAATATTTTCACAAGCATTTCAGCTATAGATGGCTTGATTTCATAATACATTCTGATATTGTAGAACTTAGAGGAGTCTTGAAAAATAATTTCTGTATTTTAGCAGTAATAAAGAGGCTACAAATTAAGCACATATGCCTAATGCTTTCACTAAAGAAATAAGACTCAGCTGCTTCACTGTCTAGTCTGTCCCTATATTTCAACTACTATTTCTCTTAATGCAATTTCCAGTCAGGAATCTCAACTGAGCACAGAGACATATAGTTCTGAAAATAGTTTGAGAATTTGAAGGTTGTATATTGATTATCAGAGCTTGGAAATTATTTGTTAAAAACTGATTTGTTCTCTCCCATTCATTTGTATTGTGAAAAGCAATTTTAAAATTCATTATTTTAATAATTAAAAACAAACCGTCTTGTTGTTGCGACTTTAGGTAACGCTTAGGACTTCACGTTAATTGAATTGAGTACTTTGGGGGAGGGGTTGACAGTCACTATTTTTAGCAATTTATCAGGAATGAGTTAACAGAACAAATTAATGTAAAACTATCATGAGAAAAATTAAAATTATTGAATTATTTTTATCAAGTGAATATAGACACATTAGTGTTCACACTAATATTTCAAAACTCAGCTGATTACATTAGTTATATCAAAACTTTAGGTGACTGTTTTGCTGAATACCTTACCCAGTAAATGTGGGGAGAATTATTATTTTTATTGTGTGTGCTCAGTGTGATTTCGATCAATATCCTGACATTCTTGGTTGTATGATATTTTTACTCATCCTCAGTCCAGAGCACGTGTCAAATTGTGTTCTGGATTGGCTAGACATATGTCACAAGGAAGTGGTGTGCAATCACTTTGGCAATCTTTCCTGTGAATATATGACTCTAGTAATAAATAAATCTGGATCTGGTAGCATATAGACTAATTTTTTTTAAAAAAAAAATAAGTAGTGAAAGAAGCATGTTTTCATCCTATATATGTGAAGAAGTTACTTCCTCTTAGATGTATTAGCCAATTGATTCTTTGTTTTTCACCAAAATGGGAAAACAAAACAAAAACCTAAACACCAGAGGAAATGTATACAGGCCAGTTTTGGCAGGTAGGTGATTATGTAATTTGTTTATCAAGCAGTTGTCCAGAGTTAAAGTGCTTTTCCCCAACTAACTCCTCATTGGAGAAGCACGCACATGTTGTGTCACACGTATGAAATAATCTCTGATCTGCCCATTCCATAAATTTATCTGCATTCATACAGGCTTCATTTGTGCTTATCTGCTTTCTCATAAGCAAAGGAAATGGTGTCAGGTTCATCAAGCATGTGCAGGACTGTTTCTTTAATAAAATCTCTCTTTGTAGTGCTAGGGTTACACTTTATTTTTTACCTGTGGGGAAGTGATTGCAGCCTGCCTGTGTTCTTGGGGGAAAATGGAATATTAAATAAATAAATACGCACATTGTTCCCCCGTCATATTAAGAGGTTTATGGCATGTTTAACTGTTAATTGGCAGGCTGCCATTCATAGACACAAAGATTGTTACATTTTATGCAAAGGTTATGGTAAATCATCTTGCATGTATATATTTATGCATTTACATTTCGTATATTTATACTTTGTTCTTATATGTGAGATTACTTCCAGAAACTCTGTAGCTATATCAGTGTAATTTCAATAGAACTATTTCTTTATAGGGATGAAAATCTTCAGCTATTTTCCTATTGCATGTGACAATGAAAAGTTTCAAAAAAATTTGTCTCCACTGAGTGAAATTGTAAGAATTTTTGCAAACTTTTTGTTGATTTTTTTTTTACACTTTAGGATTTTTTTTACTAGAAAAGTGATTTTAACCAAATTTTATGCAAAATACATTAAAAAAAGAAAGAAAGCTATTGCTGCTGCAAAAATTAAAAAGGAAATAGTCATTTCATATTTGTGCAGGTTGAAAAATCCC
The DNA here is from genome assembly GCA_948472985.1 of Iguana delicatissima. Taxonomy (NCBI): domain Eukaryota; kingdom Metazoa; phylum Chordata; class Lepidosauria; order Squamata; family Iguanidae; genus Iguana; species Iguana delicatissima. Next base: position 76,004 of record CAOKZL010003603.1, read on the forward strand.
ACAGTAGTTTTTCTGTGGGATGTCCTGATGTGTAGAGATATTCATTCTAGTGAAGAACGAAAAAATTTGCAAATATTCTTTCATGTTTTGTTCTGTAGGAACTTTGCAAAAAAAGGAAAAGAAAACCACTGTGAGGGACTAAAATGTCATTTCCTTGTGTCTAGGGGTTAAGATAATTGCCTTTGGAAAATGAAGAAAAAGAAGTACAAGGATTCATCTGAGAAAGAATGAATAGCAGTTTTGATACAGTAAATTGCAGTCTTCATGTTAGAATTCTCATCTAATTTGAAAAATAGATAACAAAAACATTTTATCTGCATTTTAGGAAGCCAACTGAGTATTCCATGGGTGATTACAAGCATCTCACACTATTTCCCTTGAGACCAGAATGAAATCAATGGTGTCTAAAGCTTAACAAAGCATGCTTTACGTATGATTTTTTTTTACAAAGTTAATGCGTTTGAAACATACATAGAATTAAGGAATGATTGGCTGAATCTGCTTTGCATATTTCATCCCTTCTGTGCCCATTCTGAAAAATCATAAAGTTGAATGGGTACTATTATGTTAAATAACCTTTAGCAATCAGGTTTATAGCATTTTAAGATTATTTTGTGCACCTTCTGCGAGATAGATGAGTGCTGGGATTTTACATTAAAATCAACTTCTCTATTTCTAATCAAAATAGTATGTGCCATTTAAATTGTACTGTAATCAGTGGTAATGAGTTTTTCTTTATTTTAGTTAATATGTACTATTTCAGCAGGAAATGCTTTAGAATACTGTATTCTTTTTCTATCATTAAGAGACAGCCATGCCAGACGTGCTTTTGCCAAGCTTAACCTGGTGTGCTAACAACACCCATTTCTGGAGAAGACAGATCAGACTGTGATCAGGCATGCCTTGTATCATGTCTGGTCTGTTATAATGCACTTGATGTACACATTTCTCTGACAAGTGTTCAGAAGCTTCAGCTTCTTCAAAAAGCAGCAGCTAAAATATTAACTGGACGCATATATTAGAAATGTTATACTATGTGTGTCTAGATCAGACCCCACTTGGAATCCTGTGGTCAGTTCTAGGCACCACAGTTCAGGAAGGATATTGACAAGCTGGAACAGGTCTAGAGGAGGGCAACCAAAATGGTAGAAGGCCTGGAAACCACATCCTCTAAGGAGCAGCTTAGGGAGATGGATATGTTTAGCCTGGAGAAGATAAGGTTAAGAGGCAACATGGTAGCTATATTTGAAGGGATGGCATTTGGAGGATGGAACAAGCCTGCTTTCTTCTGCTCCAGAGACTAGAACACAGAGGACTAGGACACAATGGCTTCAAACTTCAGGAAAAGAGATTCCATCTAAACATTAGGACGTACTTCCTGACAGTAAGAGCAGTTTGGTAGTGGAATATGTTGCCTTGGAGTGTGGTGGAGTCTCCTTCTTTGGAGGTTTTTGAACAGAGATTAGATGACCATCAGGAATGCTTTGATGGTGTATTCCTGCATGGCAGGGGGCTGGACACAACAGTTCTATGATTTTATTGCTGAAATTTTTCTGTTGACTCTGAGCTGATTTCCTGGCTTGATCCAAAGTAGTGCTGTCGCCTTATATGGCCTGGGACAAAGATACTTGAAGGACTCCCTTCTCTAGTATGCCCTTGCCTGAATTGTTTTCCTCAGAAACCGTCTTATGTGCTGCACAATCAAGGTTGACTAGAAGAACTTCTCAGGAACCACAACCAGTCTTCGGAAATTTCTGCCTAGAGAGAGAGAGATTAACTTCACCCCTCCCCTGATGCTCTTTTCTGGATAAAGAAGGCCTTGGATTACTAGTGGTTTACTGAAATTTTTTTTTGGTTTACTGTAGTTTTTATGGTTTATCTTTTGGGAGACTGCTGCTCTGTTTTAAGTGTTTTACTGTTTTGCTGCACCTGTTTTCTTTTATTTTCATCAGATCTATGTATTTGATCTATCTATGTATGCCGTGTTTTTTTTTGTGTGTGTTTTTTGTTAGTTGTCTTGAACTTCTTGGAAAGATTGCCTGTAATTGTTTTAAACTGTAAATGCATTATATTGTAGAAAAAACTCTACTTTTTGATTATAGGATATGATGATATGATGAATATTTATTAGCATGACATATCATCAAGAACAGAATGTCTTGGAGATTACATTGCAGCCTTTTTTTCATACTTTGCAGACTGGCACAGCATTCTGGCTGCTGTCTCCTCTTCTTTTATTCTCTCCCTAGATTCTGGCCAGCTATCAGTTGTCCTGTGAAACAAAAGTTCTGACAGTGCCATGTTTATGTTATCCAATCAAAGCAGAGATCTTAAAGATGATGTCACTCAAAGTTTTATTGGACATTATATAAACAAACCATATAGAGCTGGTTTTTGGCTGCCTTGCATCAGATTACATCAGATATTATACCTGATGGGAAGGTTATCTGCTCATATCTCAATGCTGATAGAAATGCAGAGATTCTTGTCTCTTTGTTCCCCTTTGATAGGCATTCTGCCCGGCATTAGCCTGTCTCTTTGTTCTATGTAACACACACATGCCCACATTCTAATACATATAGCTTCCTGCATTACATCTTTTACCCTGGATTTTTTACTCTATAGGCTATACTCCTCACAGGTGTATTCCCAAGTCTGGACTGTAACAGAATTGTGGTGAGGGGGAGTGGAGTATGGAAAGATCCAGGCAGCATGGATAGTTTAGAAGAGCCTCCAGATCAAATATGTAGAGCCCTCTTGTTCTGTTACCAGTTCCTCAACAGAGGGGAAGAAATCTTGGAAAGCGAGTTCTGTTTTCTCAGTTCTGCCTTACTGCCAGTAGATCAATAGAACCTTGAAAATCTTGGGTGCTGTGACCTTAGAGTGTTCTCATTGTGGCAAAGGATTGCTCTCTAACAGTACAATATCTATACATGCCTTTACAGAATTAAGTCACACTTAGTTCATTGGGGCTCACCAGGTGAGTGAAAAAAGGATTGCAGATTTACTGCAATAGAATGACAGGGAATTAGGTGAAATAAGCATCAGAGAAGAAGCACATGTTTCTAAACCTGCTTTGACCAACAGGGAAGAAGAGGAATGCTGCACGTGGAATTTTTTTAAAAAAATTACGGCCAATCAGTCAGTTTATGTAGAATTTAAGATATAATCTTGTTATATAATCTTTATTTAATTTAGATTAGGTATATAATAGTTAAACTTGGAGATTAAATGTAGTTTTATTTTTTTCTTTTGGCTGTTTTTATTCTAATCTGGGTAAAGTAAGATATATATTCAAATAGCAAGTAGGAGAAATACAATACCTCTATCTAGCTCCCTAGCTCCCTATCTATCTATCTATCTATCTATCTATCTATCTTTCTCTGTTCTCTGAGAAGTTGGAAGTCATTTATGTGAATCCCTTATTTCCCTTTTTGAGGTTGTTTGTGTGTGTGTATGTAGGTATGTTTAGGTAGTTAGTAGGTGTTTGTTTAGCTTAGTAAATGCAGTGTTTATAATCATGTGGTTTTGTGTTTTATTCTCCCTTGTGTGTTGTTTATATACCCTCAATGTATCATTGAATAAAAATATGATATAAAAAAATTATGACTGATTCTGGCCATGGATTTTCTGAGTCAGATCTGGTTGGACCCTCAAATCATTTAAATACAGTTGCACTCTAAATAAATAACTATGTGCTCCATATTTGCACATAACTATGCAAACCTGCCAGAAGGAACTATAAATACATTTTTTCCTTTAAGGGGAAAGCATAGTTAGCTAAACCGGTATTTTACAAACAGGTATGTTAAATATTTCACTTTTGTCTTCCCCCCCATTTCTCACAAAGCCTACAATTCTAAATATGCCTTCATCGGGGCTGGGGATGGGAGATATTCCTTTGGAAGAATTTCAGATTGAGCTTCAGACCTCTGTTTCCCTATCTGGACTGAAGGCAGATTTAGAATCACATCCACTGTGTATACTGTATTACTTTTTGGCGTTATCTACAAACACTGTAATCACTGGTACTGTAGCCATTGTTAAGGCAGTAATGTGGGGATCTACTGAAGGTGAACCAGGAGCCAAGCAAGGAAGTGAAAGCCAAGAAACAAAATCAAGAGTAAGAGCCAAAGAACACAGATAAACAAAACCAAACCAGGAAGACCTTGTTTCTCAGAGAAGATACTAGCTCAAAAAGGAAGTCTATTTCCATATTTGTCAAAATCTTAGATTGTAACCATCTTGGGGCAAAGACTTGGTGTTTTGCTTATTTAGCTGGGTGAAGTGCCTATCTATCAGAAGAGCTCTTTTCATTTGAGGAATAGCTGGTGCTTTCAGAGACTACTGCTTGGAGAGTATAGAGACAATGGTGAATTTTGCTGAATTCTCTTGTGAACAGTTTTTGTTCTGTATGAAGAGGTTCTCCAATGCCTTGTAGGAGCTTTACAGGAGGGGGCACAGTGGGCTGCAAGAGCAGAAACATTCAGAGGAGGTATCCCTCCAGTTCCATGAGCAGGAGGTTCCTTGAGCAGAAGGATGAATGCAGGACTTACAGATCCATCACCATACAAATAAGAGATTATTACTGAGGAACAAATAAGTGAATTTTACAACTCAGTATAAGAATGTAAGTGCTGTATTATGTTCCTGTTTCTACAAGTAAATGTAAACTGTTCTTCCATAGATTGCAGTCCGATCTAGGAAACATTCCATTGAATCCAATGTGACCTGCTTCTGAATGTACATCTAAAGCAGTGGTTTTCAAAATGTGGGGCTGGATCCTAATGGGAGCACAGTAGTTGCTCAGGGTGGGTGCAAGAGAAGTCAGCCTGCAAGTACAGCAAATATGAAAAAGAAGGGCAAGTTTCTGTGTGTGATGATGTGTGTGTGTGTGTGTATGTGTGTGCATCATTGAGGATTGACTGGGCTCTGTAAAAGAGCAATGCAAAGTATCTTCCTTGTTATACTTTTCCCCAACCTCACTCATAGCAAAAATTGGCTTCCTTTTCATGCTTTTCCCACTCATTTTCTCCAAATGGCTTCTCATTGGCAGCAGGTACATGCCCCTTGGCGACCATGAGAGCTAAGTGTTAAGACAGAGGGCACCTGTGGCATGAGGGCCTCTTTGTGTGTGAGAGAGAGAGGCCCTTTTCACATGGCATTCACCGTGCGAAAGGGCCTCTGGAGCATCGTGCAATTGTGAGGAGCTGTCCACATGATGTCCTCAAAATTGTGCAATGCTGCCGGGGCCAATAGGTGCCAATCGCTCACTATTTCATTTTCGGCTTCTAGCGAGCATTGCTCCAGGGCCCCGCGCGGACTTACCGTGTGTGCAGAGTCTCTGGAGCCATGGCGCTTGCGCTTCCTGCCCCAGCACAGCCTGGGAAAATCCCAGGCTGCACTACGGAAGGAAGAGGAGGAGCCCTCATGCTGCTTGCTCGCTAGCAGGCGGCGGCTGTGGAGCTGAAGCAGTAGGGACGTGACAGCCTCTCACAAGAGGCTGCTTGCACAATTCCCGCACCCCAGCGCCGAGAAAAGGTAAGTTGAGGAAAGGGCCAGAGAGGTGTAGGACACAGAGGAGTGCAATATGAAGCAGGGTGCAAGCATCCTTATGTACATGTAAAAGGGGTCTCAGGGATAAAAAATAATTAAAAACCACTGATGTATAGGATTGTACTTCAATACAGATAGACTTCAATACAGAAGGCCCAGAAATAAAGTTGTGCTGATGTCAACAACCACCACAGCAGAATTCTATTAACATCCACACTGGAAGCATGTGTGTTATCTGAATCCTGTTTCCACAACTGGTTTTGGTGTACACAGAGTGCTGCTGAAGGGATGAAGATTTGCATACACATAATCAGTGCTGTAAGAGCTCTTTGGACAACATGTCTGAACAATAGATCTAATATCAAGTAGGGCTTGCATAACTACTGAAATTCTTCCTGAGTAAGTGCGTAAGTGATTCGAAAATGTAATTTATTACTTATCAGAATGTACCTGTCTGATGGATAGATAACCAATCCTAGTGTAGTTTAGCTTTCTGCTGAATCCAATTTTCAGATGATTCAGTTGAATTTGTAATTAGTATATTTTTCTTCACCCAACATTATAATTGATACTTTGTGTCACTGAAGCGATAATTTCAGTTTTTAAAACAGCACATATGATTTGGTTTGAGCCAGAGGAGATGATAAAGAATGTTAATTATGAAAATGGTGTTAAATGATTAGTATGGTAATCCTATGATTTGATTGCGGTCAGCAGTCATAAGGGAATAACCCAGCTGCTAACTCCAGCCTCATGCATTTAATAAGGGTAAAATGGTAATTGCGAGTCTTCTTTCAGATATTTTCATGTATTAAGAAACTGAATTTTGGAAGGGGAGCACTGTTTGATAGATTTTAGAAGCTAGTTTTCCTGATTTGATCATGTGCTGAGAATTTCATAAATTAATTCAAGCAGAAAAATACAAACAGGAGTAGGTTGACAGGAAAAAGAAAAGGGGTTCATCTTTTCTTTTCTCTTCTTTCCACTTCAGAAACAGGAGTAATGTTTTATTTTCTGAAGTAGTATTATCTGTTAAACAAATATTCACAATTAACAGTCTATGTAGGGCAAGGATGGCCAAATATGTCTCCTGGCTGTCTTTGAAGACTTTACCTCCTCTGGATTGTCTTTTTTTTTTTTCCTGGCAAAAGGAGGTTAACTGCATCTTGTGGAAGTTTCCAGAAACAGCTATCTACATCTTAAATAGGTTGAAACCCCTCCTGCCAGCAACATTTTAAAATATGACCATTTTCAAAATGGGAAGTGTTTGAGGAGTGATTTGTGTTATTCTGTGCAGTCCCAAAGGCTTGCAGGGGCAGAAAACAGGCCCCTTGAGACAGTGAAGTTGTCCACCTCTTTTGTAGGGTATTGTCTTAGGCATCCTAGCACAGAAGTAAAGTCCACTTAAATTGTGATAGTACTGGACTTCACAGTTGGATAATAATGTTTGGCTGATAAGTCCAGCCAAATTTTTTTGACCCATAATCATGTTGTTAGTATGTGTTTTGTTTTGCTCCATGGGATATAAAGGTGGTATAAGAAACATTTTTCAGCCTAAGTTCCTCGTTCCCTTAAAAATCATTGACTAGGTGCCCTCATGTCATGGTGTGTGGAGAAAAAATGACACATAAGCACAAGAGATATACAAATCCGGTAACCCATCCCTCCATGCATATGCA